>JARHVA010004028.1:40000-92500 GCA_037957365.1 Torreya grandis | reverse complement strand
CAATGGAATTTAAATATGTCTTCACTTTCAAGGATGAGATGATTCTCTTAAGGGATGCACCTGATCGACTATTACTTTTAGTTCCATGGATTAAAAAAGAGTAAATGGGAATATTAAAAAATTAAAATGCCCATATGGATATGTACATAAAATATGGTAAATAATTTGGCTAATTATTTCTACCCCTCATGGTTCTCTTATAATGTGTGGTATAAGTTTAGTTCATTTTCACACTTAAGGACAAGACGATTCTCTTCAAGGATGCATCTAATTGATTGTAACTTTTAGTATCAAGGTCTAATAGAGAGTGGATGGGGGATACTATAGCACTAAAAAATCAATCTATATTCATCCATGAACATGTTTCATTTATTTTTCTAACATGTTATAAGATACACCTCCCACTAACTAACTTTTGGTCTCTTAATATAGATTTAGCTATAAGAGAAAACTCAATGTCATGTCTCACTTATCCTGAGCTATCAAAAATGCTATATGGGTGATTCGAGGAATAACTCATATAATTATATGATCTTATATCTCATCTCTACCCCTCATGTTTATTCTATAGTGCATGGCATAATATTTGTCTATTTCCACTCTCAAGGATGAGAAGATTCTCTTAAGGGATGCATCCAATGGATTACAACTTGTAGTCCTAAGGCGTGATAGAGAGTAATGGCGGATATTATAATATTAAAATTACCATGTAGATACATACACAAATATTTTTCATTTATTTATATAATGATTCAAAATATACACCTCCCACTGACCAACTTTTGGTCCCTTAAGAGAGATTTGGCTATGAGAGAAAACTCACCATCATGTCTCACTCATCTAAAGATAGGGATAATACTCCAAGGGGTGATTATAAGAGTAGAACATGAAACTTTAGGAACTAATGACTCATATATACCCCTCATGATTCTATTACAACATGTGGTGGAATATTGGTCTATTACACTATAAGGCATGATAAGATTCTCTTAAGGGATGTGTATGATTGACTATAACTTTTAATCCAATGGCCTGATGAAGAGTGGAGGGTTGATATTCCATCATTAAAACAACCATACAAAAAAAAAATTAAAGATGTTTCATTGATTAAGATAACAATTGAAAGTATATTCCTCCCATTTACTGACTTTTAGTTCCTTAAGAGAGATTTGGTTGAGAGATAAAACTCATTTTTGTGTTTTTCTTGTCCTGATCTTGAGAAAATACTCTAAGGGTGATTAGGAGGATAAACCATGAAACTATATGAATTTATGGATAATATCTACCCCTTATTATTCTCCTTCAATACATTAGAATATTTTGATCCATTTTCACTCTAAAAGATAAGAAGATTCTCTTTAGGGATGCATCCAACCAAATGCAACTTTAAATCCCTAGGCTTGATGGAGAGTGAAGGAGGGATATTACAAAATTAAAACACCCATATAAATTCATACATAAATATTTATTGTCAATTTCTATAATGATTAATAAGATACATGTCACACTAAACAACTTTTACTCCCTTCAGAGATATTTAGCTATGAGAGATAATTTGTTGTCGTGTCTCACTCATCCTAACCTAGGGAAAATACTTTAGGGGGTGTTTAGATGACTTAAATATGAAAATTTAGGAACTAATGTCTCATCTTTACCCCTCATGGTTCTCCTAAAATTCATAAGATAATTTTGGTTTGTTTTTACTCTTAGGGTTGAGAAGATTCTCTTTAGGGATGCATTTGAATAACTATAACTTTTAATCCTGAGGCCTAATAGAAAGTGGAGATGTCCATTATAGAGTTAAAACACCCATCTAGATGTGTCTTCATATACATTTTCTCTATTGGGATAATCATTCATAGGACACATTTCCCATTGACCATCTTTTGGTCCCTTAAGAGAGATTTGGCTACAAGAGAAAAA
This sequence comes from Torreya grandis, assembly GCA_037957365.1. Taxonomy (NCBI): domain Eukaryota; kingdom Viridiplantae; phylum Streptophyta; class Pinopsida; order Cupressales; family Taxaceae; genus Torreya; species Torreya grandis. Next base: position 90,577 of record JARHVA010004028.1, on the reverse strand, counting down.
TCACCAATATTTCTTGCTCATCCTAAGCCAAGGAGAATCCTTTAGGAATTGCTTAGATGAATTGATTATGAAACTACAGGAACTGATGGTTTATATGTACCCCTCATAATTCTCCTAAAATTCATGGTGGAAGTTTAATACATTTTCACTCTTAGGGTCTATTCTCTTTAGGGATGTGTCTAATCGACTATAAATTCCAATCTTGGGTCCTAACATAAAGTAGATGTGGTCCATTATAAAATTAAAATGCCCATATAGATGCATCCACATATATGGTTCATTGATCTGGATAAAGAGTCATAATATATGCCTCTCATTGACTCGATTTCCTTCCCTTAGGATAGATATGACTATAAGAGAAAACTTATCACTATGTCTATCTCATCTTGAACTAGGGAGAATCCTCTAGGGTGTGCTTAGAGGACTTTCCCATTCAATTTTATGAACTAATATCTCATATCTACCCCTCATGGTTCCCCTATAATGCATGACATAAGTTTATTTTGTTTGCATTATCAAAAATTAGAATATTCTCTTCAGGGATGTGTCTAACCAACTATGAATTTCAATCTTGGGGCCTGATAAAGAGCATAAGGGGGCCATTATATAATTAAAATTCCTATTTATATGTTTTCACATAAACAATTCATCAATTAGGATAATTAGTCATAATATATGCCTTCCAATAACTAACTTTTGATCCCTTAAGAGATATTTGGCTACGAGAGAAACCATGTTACCATGTCTCACTCATTTTGAGCTAGGGAGAATCCTTCAAGGGGTGATTAAAATACTCGATCGTACAAATTTTAGAAATGATAGATGTCTTAATGAATGAATATGATAGTCGATTGTTATTTATTAATGGAGGTTATTTATATACACATGTTATGAAAACATGATATGCCTACAATTTTGACAAAAAGTCTTTATACTTTATTTCATTAGTTTTCTCTTCTTATAACTCTATGATAATGGTTATTTGTGGAAATTAATATAATTTTGTTCTTTATTTTTTTTTGTAATGAAATCTATGATAATGCTAAAAAACCATCACATAGATAAATAATCATCACATAGATGTGCACAATAAAATGACTTCATTGTACTCATTATAACAAGAAGTCTATGGATGGAATAGATATAGCTTTGGGCAGGTCTTTCAACAGAAGAAAAATATAGTGGGAAAACTCAAAGATATTTAGCAACTGATAGATCAAGGAGATGACTTTGAAGACACTTTAGAGGAAAAGAATGTTCTGTCTTCTGAATGGAAGAATCCTATGGAAAGAGAAGAGGTTTTCTGGAAATAGAAATCTCATGTCAAATGGCTTAAAGAGGGTGATAGGAACACTGCCTTCTTTCATCTCTCAGCCATGAAACATAGGAAATCCAACTTAATAACTAAGCTTGTGCTAGATAATGGTGACATTATAATCGAAGATAATGAGATAGGGGAACAAGCTAGGGCTTTCTTCTAGAATCTGCTCACTGTAGAACATAATGAAAATGATAGACTTATGAACCAATTCATTGATAAAATCCCCTGTTTGATAATAGAGGAAGATAATCTAGAAATGTTAAAGCCTATATCCAAGGAAGAAGTCCATGCTATTTTATTCTCCATGGGTGAATTCAAAGCCCCATGTTTGGATGGCTTTCCTCCTATATTCTTTTAGGAATATTAGGAAATAGTAGGAGTGGATCTCATGGTTGTTGTTCATGATTTTTTCAGATCAAGAAAACTTTTGAAACAAGCTAATAACACCTTCATAGTACTTGTGCCTAAAAAATCACAACCTACACACCTTACAAATTTTAGGCCCATTAGTCTATGCAACACTGTTTATAAGTTATGCACCAAAGTGTTGGTTATGAGGATTCAACATTTACTAGACAAAATTATTTCTCCTGCTCAAAAAGGTTTCATCCTAGGCAGGCAAATTCTTGATGCTATAATCACCACACATGAGACTATTCACTCCATGGATAAGAGTAAAATCCCTGGTATGGCTCTTAAGCTAGATATTTCTAAAGCTTATGATAGAGTCTCATAGACCTTTCTATTCCAAGTGATTAGAAAATTTGGGTTTAATGATAAAATGTCTCGCTTGATATGGAACACTGTCTCTTCTGTAAAATTCTCGATGCTGGTAAATGGTGTACCTAGAGGGTTTTTCTCATCTTCAAGATGAATTCATTAGGGAGACCCTCTCTCCCCATACTTATTCATCATTATGGTAGAGGCACTGGGAAGATACATACAAGCAGATATAGTCTCAAAAAAGCTTGTGGGCATCAAACCTGCCTCCTCCCTCTATCCTATGGTGGTGTAGTAGTTTGTGGATGATACCATATTCTTTAGCATATCATCGGTGATTGAAGCTAGAAGATGGAAGAATATCTTAAATGATTATGCCATAGATTCGGGGCAAAGGATAAATTTCCAAAAAAGCAATGTATATTTCTTCAACACTCCTAATGACCTTAGACATATAATCATTGATATATTAGAATGTGCTAAAGTTGTTTTACCAGCCACCTATCTGGGTCTCCCACTCATGTTCAAAGAGGTATCTCCTAGTTTTTGGAATGGAATTGTGGAAAGAACACAAAAGAAACTTCGAGGTTGGAAAGGGAAACTACTCAACAGTGCTGGTAAACTACAACTTCTTCGGGCCTCACTACAAGGTATTCCTACATACTTCCTGTCTCTTTTTAAAAATCTTGCATACTTTGCTGATAAACTGGAATAGATCCAAAGGAAATTTTTATGGACAGGGGTGGAAGACAATAGAGAATGTTGTTAGTTAGATGGGAAAAAGTGTGTCTTCTAAAATCTCATGGAGGACTCAATATTAGGTCTATCAAGAACATGAACAAAGCCCTTCTCTCAAAAATTAGTTGGAACTTGATCCATAAAAATAATTACTGGGGGGAAATAATGTATGCAAAATACATGCATAGCATTGATGATTATAACTTTCTTCAATAGATGGGATTACCCCAGGGTTCTGTGATATGGAATAAAATGCTAAAAAGCAAAAGCCTTCTTCAACAGGGAGTTAGATGGAAACTTGGAAATGGCTGGCATATTAAATTCTAGGATGATATCTAGTTAAAGGACAAGGCTCTCATCACACAGGGTAACTATGGAGAGATTGCTAACTTGGCTACTCAATTTTTTAGAGATAGAGTCAGTGATTATATGGAAAATAACAATGGGATAAGGAGCTAGAAAAATCTATTAGACTATTATGATCACTGGCCTAAGATTTTCCCTAGAGTGTAGGAGATCCAGCAGTGTGTTTAGGAGACCAAAATCCCTCTCTTCCCCTAGGAGGATGAACAATACTAGTGGCCTAATAAGAATGGATCAGTCTCCATTAATTCTACTTACCATCTGCTCATTCCTGAAGCTTAGAATAAAGATGTTTGGAATAAGGTCTGGAATAACAAACTTATTCCAAAAATTAACATGTTTTAGTGGGTTGCTGCTCATAACAAAATCCTAACTCAGGATAACCTTCAAAAGAGAGGGTTTACCTTGGTTAACAGATGTTTCTTGTGTGGCTTAAAAGAGGAATCAGTTTCACACCTTTTTATCCACTATGATTTTGCTCAAGAATTATGGAGCATAATACTTAATAACTTTGGTATTGAATGGGTCTATAATTCTGACCTCAAAGAATTAATTCTTAGTTGGAACCTAACCTTCACACATCCTTGTCTTTTGGAATTATGGAAGCAAACTCTTTCATGTTTGAGCTAGATTTTATGGAAAGAGTGCAACCACATAATTTTTAGGGACACTACTAGAAATGCATCTTAGGTGTTCCACTCCTTTGTTAAGAACATCATGGAAAGTGTCACAACATCTCATATTCATGCTATGGAGAAACCCCTATCTCAAATTGAGAATAAAATTTTAGCCAAATGGAAGGTTTTAAACTTGATATCTAGGTATGATAACTCTAAAATGCTACAAAGACTAAATACTAAATGGATCCCTCCAAAGCCCAACTGGATGAAACTCAACTTTGATGGGGCATCCAAGTAAGATGGTAAAGCTAGTGGAGGAGGAATTATAAGGAATGATAAAGGATGGATGTCTGTTGTCTATGCTAGTGGAATAGGATGTTAGAGCAATAACTATGCTAAAGCAATGGCTTTACTATGGGGGTTAAAGTTGGCTATATCCCTAGGAATAAGGAACCTGAGTATACAAGGCGACTCTAAAATGGTCATAGATGCTATGAATAAATTATAAAATGTGGGAATTAAGCTAAAGGACATCATTAAAGACATCCAATTTCTTTTGCAGAAGTTCTCTAGAGTACAGTTTTCCCATATTTACAGAGAAGGAAATAGGGTCGCTGATGCTTGTGCCAACCTTAGTCAACAATTTTTATGTTGGAGGGTGTGGCAAAAAGGTGCTCATATTCCCTTAAACATTAGGGATATTATTCAAAAAGATATGACTTTTCAAGAATGAGGTGCATTTATGACAAGGGTAGCTCTCAGAGGTGGTCCACTTAGAGAGGGCCATCATGGATTACGGAACTTGATAACCTTGGTACTTGTTTAACAATCATTCATGATTCATTATATCATGAGGTTGAGGCATGTGGGTATCATCATGAAAATCAAGGGGAAATAATCTCCAAGCATGGGAGTAGATAATGTTGTCCCCCAAAAATATCACTCATTTTTGGGACAACATTTGAACTATTTTGGTCCTACAGACCAAAATTGTCTCTTCCCTTTCTAAAATTTGTCCTGGGCATTCAAATTCCTCATTTTTAAAACTTCTTAATAATTTACGGACTCTACAGGCTTGAATTTATAGACTCTACAAGCCAAGTTCAATGGGCTTTACAGGTTGATTTCTATAGACTTGGTTTCTATGAACTCTGTTGGTAGGTTCATTTCTACAAGTTTAAAGACTTCTGCAAGTAGGTTCAATCAAAAGAATCAATTTCCAGCACTTAGTCATTTTAGGATTGGTTCAACACCTTGGTTCAATCAAAAATGTCTATCAGCAAGCATTAACAGTAGGTTCAATGCATTTGGTTCAATAGGTTCAAAAGCTCTCAACATAACTGTGAAGTTCAATCGACAAAGTTCATCACTTTGGTTTAATCAAATGGTTCAGTGCTTCGGTTCAAGGCTTCATTTAAACCATTGAACCAAAGCTTGGTTCAATGGTTGGTTCAATGTCTTTTAGTTCAAAGGCAAGTTTAAACAAATGGTTCAAAGGTGGGTTTAATCAAGTGGTTCAATGCTTTGGTTCACTCAGTTGGTTTATTCGGTTAGTTTAATGCTTTGGTTCATCCGCTCAGTTCATCGCTTTGGTTCAATCAAATGGTTCATCAATTGGTTCAAAGGCTTTATTTGAATTGTTAAACTAAAACTTGGTTCAATGGTTAGTTCAATGCTTTGGTTCATTCAAATTGGTTCATCAGCTTGAAGCAACGGCTTGAACCATTTTGGTTCAAAGCTTGGTTCAACCAAGTGGTTCAACATTTGGTTCAATCAAATAGTTTACTCAGTTGGTTCAATCAAATGGATCATTGACTTCGTTCAAACAAGCCTCCTGAAGGACAAGTGCCCTTGTGGAGGGCACTTGGTCATAAAATTACTCTTCGAAAGGGTCATTTTTAAAGAAGGCCGTAAAGGTAATTCTTTCAGATTTTTGTTTAAGGAAATCAAAAAAGACTAAGGCAAGAAACAATTCCTTCAGACTTTTTGTCTGAAGGAATTCCTTCAAACAAAAAGTCTGAAGGAATTCAGGAAAGAAGCCGTGGGAGGAAATCCTAAAGGAATTCGCAAAGACCAAGGCAAACAGAACAAAATGGAACAATTCTATAGACTTTTTATCTGTGAGAAATTTTCATAGACTTTTTGTCCACAAGAAAATGCCCAAGGGAATTGTCCATGGAGAAATGCCCATGGGAATTGTCTATGGAGAAATGCCTGGGGAAAAGCCTAGGGAAAATGTCTATGAAAATAGTTTGCAAGAAAGCTGCAAGAGACTGTCAAAGATAAAAGGCCACTGAAGGACCCCAAAGGGTAGGTGCCCTTGTGGGGGACTCTCAGTGGCCAAATTAAAGGACACTCCCCCAAAGATGAAGGGTTACCTTCCCTTCGGGATAATGCAGAATAGGAAATCCGAAGAGGGACCAAGAGATGACGTGCTCGAAGACGTCAAATTTAAGACAACAAACTAGCCATTGAAAACGTAGTGACGGGAATGCAAACATCAATTTCAAAGCTCATAAAATAGTCCTTGATCCTTTTAATATATAGACCTGAATGCATTCAAAGGCTTTAAGGCAAAAACCAATAAGAAGCGACTAAAGAACATAATAGCAAATTGAATCAGAATTAACCAAAAAAGGAGGAATGATGAAGAAAGATCAGATCGCTAGGTGTACATTAAAAATTGCAAACTTTCAATAGTGTGACTTGTTTCTCTACATTGAGAAAAACAAATGGGTAGATGCCCCTAATTTCTAGCCTGTCTTCCTAACAGTTTTCAATGCAACATGATGTGTTACTATTCTTGAGTCCTTCTTGAAGAGGCTATATAAGGGACTCTCTTTTATTGTAAATGGATCTCTTTTTGACAATCAGAACGAAACTCTACCCAAATTGAAAGTCATTACTGAGACTTTGAGCTCAGATCATTGATCATATTTTGTTATTGGAATAAGAAAGCAAGTGAATTTTTAGACTTTGTGCTGTGATATCTTTATTGTTGAGGAAACTATTCTTATGTCTTTTTCCTTAATATATCTTTTTTTCCTTTAATTTAACAAGTAGAATTAGTGACAGCAGTCAAAAAGGTGTCCTGAAGTCAACTGTGGAGAGACTTTGTGCCCCCATAATTGCCTTTCAGTGTGTTTTCTATTCATTTCTGTGTAAAGGACCTTGGGACAACTTTGTGCCCTCATTGTCCTTCATATCTCACTCTTGAGCAATTTAGGTGGATAATTTGTGTTGCATCTCGATTTGTTGGTTACTACGTCCCTAGTTACATTTTGCATTTACTACTAGGAGTATTCTTGTGGTTTGTTGAAAAGTACTTTTGAAAGAAGAGGAGTGTTTTCTGTCATTTCCCTTGAGTTTTTCTTTTTATTTGCATGCATCATCTCTGAAGAAAGAGAGATGGATGGTATGTCCTACCCTTGAGGATTATTTTTAGTTTATATATATAGCATGTCTATAAGGAATCTCCCCTTGATGAGAGGAGAGATCAATCTCCTTTTGATGTGGTAAACCTACACATTTAGATGACTAATCTTCTTACTTTGGCTGATCAGACCTATTTTGTTTATCAGTATGCAGATTGACAAAATATTCAACCAACATTTTTTAGCGACTCCTTTGGAGATATAATATACATTATCCATTTATAATCTATCCATTCACCTTCACACTAACTGGGAAAGAACACATAGTTTAAAGCCTCAAGCTATAAACTGAAGCAAGGTCACTTATTTTCCCATTTTTGTTTCATAATCTAGTAGATTCAAGGTATACACAAAGCCAAAGGGCTAAAGGTATCATTGACTCTATATTTCAGTTGGTACAGCAAAGTGATTTTGATCTATTTTCTTCAACATCTCATCTCCAACGAACTAAGAGCTTTCCTCCTACTAAAGTTAGATCTCCATTGCCAGACGAAGTATCTACTTCTACTGTTGATAAAGCTTTGCCAATAATTCCCCCTCTGATATTTGTTCTTCCTCCTTTTCATAATCCTACAATGGTAGTTTAAGGCCCCTGGGGTAATGATTTTGGTCCTCTCAATCTTACTCCATCTCTACATGAGCTTCTACATAGTTCAAGGAGGAATTTCCCCAAATTCTATGGTGATGGGAAAGTTCATCCTGATGAACACATTGTAGCCTTCAGCATAGCTTGTGGAGTAATTGGAGTAGAATTTGAAGATGTAATAGTCAGGCTTTTTGTGGAGACACTACAAGGTGTTACTGCAGATTGGTTTTATCGTCTACAAGCTTAGTTAGTAACTAATTGGAATACCCTCAAAGCTACATTTGAAGCCAAATTCAAACTTGTAGAAGATTCACATGCACTTCTGGATCAACTTACATAGATGAAGAAAGAGCCTTATGAAACAATGAGAGACTTCATAGCCAAATTTGACAAACTGAGGAATAAAATTCCTATAATAGCTTGACCTATAGCTGAGAATCTCCATTAATTTTTCATTAATTTTCAGTTACCTAAAGTAAGTTTTTTTTTGAGACATGCTAGTCAAATAGATCTTTCTATAGCTCAACATTTGGCCACTGAGATAGAAGATGATATCATCTTAGTAAGGAAGATAAGAAGAGATCCAAATAGAAATAGAGCTTCATCATCTTTTGAATATTCATCTATAAGCACCACAAATCTAATAGTGGAGAAATTGGCAAATGAGTTACTTGCTCTTAAAAAGCAAATGGCTCAAGGAATGTCTTCTACTCCTTCATACAGAAGGGCATTCCCAAATTAGTCATATCAGGGTAATGCTACCAGGAATCAAGGGCCACAAAATCACCTTCATCCCCCACAAGGGAAACTTGCCCTAGAAGCTCCTCCAACCAATTCAACAATGGGATATCTTGAATCAGAATTAGAGTTCTCTTTCTATCCTAAATTGAATCAATAAAATGACACTGATCTCCTTGAAGACAATCAAGAAGAATTAGCTGGTGACTCTCACATTGGTTTCCTGAACTACCAGGATGAACTCAGAAGCAAAGGAAAAGCTTTTGATGGATCATATGTAGTCTTTACTAGGTCCAAGAACCAATTAGTCTAGTAAGCTGATAAAGGGAAGACAGAAGAGCAACCTCAACTAGCAATCACAATTGCTAAGTGTGGAGCCACTCTGCCTTTTTAGTCAAAGGATTCAGTGATCACCCAAAAGATAAGTACATCAATTTCACCTTCACCTTCTACTTCAATTTTGTAAACCAGCCCACCTCCCATCCCTCCTAAAACTCAAAATATTGAAGTACCTTTCTCTATACCTAGCTCAATTCAGCCATTTGACATAATAGATCATGTCAAAAAGATAAAAATACAAATGTCTGAATTCGAATATTTGTAGTCTAATCTTGATCAATTGAATAAGTTGGTCCAATATGTTAAGAACCAAACCATCTCTATAGGACAAAAGACTAAAAAGGTAACTCTTGATTCTCCAAAGAACATGCCTGATCTAAATAATCTTGTCATTACTCCTCCAATTGCTCCCAAAAAAATGGAACCCTTCTATGTTTCCTTGTTAATAAATGGTCACAAGTTGAGTAACTGTATTATAGACTTAGGCACATCTAACAATGTCATGCCTGCTAAAGTAGCTGAGTCTCTAGGTCTCACACTGACTAAGACATTTGGGAGATGTTTCTCCATGGAGAACAAGCAAGTACCATTGCTAGGGCAAATCAAAGATGCCTAATTTGCATTTGTAGCCTTTCTAGATAAGAGAATCAAGATGATTGTCTTGGTGGCTAATGTCCCAACATCCTATGGCATTTTGATTGGATGAAATTTATGTAAGGACATAGGAGGAGAATTAAGCATGGATCTATCTAAGGCAAGGATCCCTATACAAGGCGTAATGAAGAGGTTGCTCCCTAAAAAAGAGGCAAAATATGTGGTCACCCAAACATCAGCCCCTGAAGCTCAAATTCTTTTTGAATCTGTAGGTATGGATAACTATTTTCTATCTACAGATGAAGTGCATGAAACATCTAATATAATTATTGAAAGGATCAACTCAAAAATTAGTTCAACTAGAATAGCAGAAGAACTAGTAGGCCGCAATACAGATGAAAAAGGATCCTCCATCTCTAATGAAGGAAAGTCTAAAGAAAAATTAGTATTAGATGAGATATGGACTTTGGAATTTGATGGTAGTTATTCCTCTACCAGTTCAGGAGCTAGGATTGTGTTGATATCTCCTCAAGGAGATATGTTTCCTTCATCTTACAAATTACAGTCTAGCAACACTAACAATATAGCTGAATATGAATCTCTGTTGCTTGGAATGAAGGCTGCTCAAAACAAAGGCATCAAGTTTCTTCATGCCAAAGGGGATGCTGAATTAGTGGTTTGTCAAGTGAGGAACTTATACCAAACCATCAATGAAAAATTATGCCACTATCACAACTTGGTTTGGGACTAAATTGAAAGCTTTGATGCTTTCAACATTTTTGCCATAGCCAGAGAGTCTAATGACAGAGCTGATGCACTTGCTATTTCAAGAACTCTCTTAGTTCCTCATTTAGATTTCAAAGAAGACATGTATACTATTGAGCTAATCTATAGACCAAGTGTTCCTAACAATGCTGATCATTGGCAAGTATTCAATGATGATCATCAAATCATTGCCTTCCTAGAATGAAAAGACAATTTTAAACAACTACATTTTGAAGGCAGTGAACCTCAGAATTATGAATCAACCTTTAAATCCAGTTCAGATATAAATGAAGAATTCTTACAGCTAAAAGGAAAAAAAATTCCCAAAGTCCTGGTTTCTCTTGAGAAGCTATTTGACAAGCATGATAGATTCATCAAACAACAGAAAATAGACTCAAGTTTCTCTTAGGGATTCGATCAAGTAAATCTGACCACTAAATAAAATTTCAAGATGGTTAACATTGGTAAGTGTTGCACCCCTGAAGAAAGATTCAAGTTCACTACTTTGCTTCATCAATACATGGATGTCTTAGCATATTCTTATGAAGACTTGAAGTCTCTCAGACCTGATGAAATCTGCCATGACATTCCTCTCAAGGCTGATTCAATGCCCTATAAGCAAAAATCTAGGCAGTACAATCTAAAAATATTAGGTACTATTCTGTCTGAGATACAAAAAATGTTAAATGCTAGAATCATCTTCCCAATCCATCATTCCACATGGATTACAAAGATAGTGCATGTAAGGAAGAAGAATGGCAAAATTTGCATTTGTGTAGATAATTATCCTTGAATCAAGCATCTTTGAAATATAATTATCCTTTGCCAATTATGGATCAAGCACTTCAAATAGTGACAAGTTCAGAGATGTTATCAATGCTAGATGGCTTCTCAGGATATAATCACGTTGAAGTTGGTGAAGCAGACCAACACAAGACTACATTCACTACACCTTGGGGTACATTTGCATATAGAAGAATGCATTTTGGCTTGATAAATACTGGTGCTACCTTTCAGAGAGCAATGGATCTAGATTTCAAAGATGAAATTGGTAAATTCATAGTGGTATACCTTGATGACTTGACTATATTTTCAAAGCACCGATCTGATTATGTATGCCACTTACAACAAGTGTTAGAGCACTACTGCCAGAATGGTATATACTTAAACCTAAAGAAGTCTATTTTTGGAGTAACAGAGGGGAAACTCCTTAGACACATTGTGTTAAAAGAAGGCATAAAGATTGACTGAGATAGAGTCAAGTCTATTTAATATCTTAATTTGCTTACAAGTAAAAATGTTGTTCATTCTTTCTTTGGAAAGGTGAATTTCTTACGGAGGTTCATCCCTAAATTTGCTGAGAAGACTAGACACATTATGAGCATGATGAAAGGGAAGACTATCTTTAGCTAGACTAAAGAAGGTAAGTTAGTATTTTAGGATATCAAGACTACCATTGCTCATGCCCCTACCTTGGTTTGTCCAGATTACAACAAAGATTTCATCATATATAGCTATGTGTCTGAACACACTCTTTCAACAATTCTTGTTCAAAAGGACAAGGAAGATATGAAATCTCTTATCTCTTTCATGAGTTTCCCTCTCAAAACCCATGAGATGAAGTATTCAAATGTAGAGAGGCATGCTTATGCATTAGTGAAAGCAGTCAAAAATTTCCACTTCTATATTCTAAATTCACACACTACTGCCTTAGTTCCTGACATTATAGTCAAGTCTATATTAACTCAACTAGAGTTTGGCACAAAAAGAGGTAATTGGATTGCAAAGATCTAAGAGTTTGATCTAGACATCAAGTTGACAAAGCTGGTCAGGGGTAAAGGCCTATGCCAATTAATTACTGACAATAATCTAGAAGATACACAGCATGAAGAAGCCGAAGTGGAAGATACTCCAATAGTCCTTTTTGTCTCCACTACCAATGAGTGGTATTCAGGTATTGCTCATTTCCTTACTTATGGTGAATGTCTTGCTCATTTGTCTTACAAATAAAGGAGGACTATCAAGTTGAAAGCTGCCAATTTTGTCCTTTGGGACAACGGCTTATACAAGAGAAGCATAGATGGAGTATTCCTTCATTGTGTAGACAAAGAGCAACAATGCCAACTTTTGAAATATTTTCACAATCTAGCCTATGGAGGACATTTTTCTGCTCTTGTGACTACTCACAAGATTCTGTGAGCTAGGTATTACTGACCAACTCTTTTCCAAGATGCACATAAGTGGGTGAGTAAATGTGAACTTTGTCAGCAATTTATTGGAAGACCCAAGTTAGTTGCTATGCCTCTCAATCTAGTGATCATAGGAGAACCTTTCTAGCAATGGGGGATTGATTTTATCAGGACTATAAACCCATCTTCAAGTGCTAGACATGATTATGTCCTTACATCAACTGACTATTTCACCAAGTGGGTAGAAGAAATCCCAACTAAGCATGCTACTTCAGAAGTTGTATGCAACTTCCTCAAAGAGAATATCATTTCCAGGTTTGGAGTTCCAATCAAAATTGTTACTAAAAATGTAACTTGTTTCACCTCCCAAGAGATTACACAATTCTATTTTTATTATGGAATTATACTTTCTCACTCTTCTGATTATTTTCCACAAGGGAATGGACAAACTGAATCCAGCAATAAGAACCTGGTAACTATCATCAAGAAACTAGCAGATGACCATCAAAGAACATGACATAAAGCATTGGTTGATGCTCTATGGGCAGACAGAATCACACTAAAGAGGGCAATTGGTATGTCTCCTTTTCAACTTCTTTATGGTATCAATGTTGAGATACCAATCACCTTAGAATTTCCAGCCTTAAAATTGGCAAAGGCAATTGAAGATCAGACATATGAAAGCTCTCTTGATAAAAGAATCATGTGCCTGACTGAGCTAGAGGAATAGAGAACCATGGTGGTGGATAGAATTTATACTCATCAAAGTCTAGTAAAGAAACTCTTTGACCAGAAGGCCAAAAATCATGATTTATAGATTGGAGATCAAGTCCTGTTGTGGGACAAAAGGAGAGAACCAAAGGGGATGCATGGAAAATTTGACTCCCTTTGGAGAGGCCCATTTATAATTCATCAACACATTGGTAAAAATAGCTTTCTACTAAAATATCAAGATGGCACACTCTTTTCTCTACCTCACAATGGGCAGCATCTAAAACACTTCAACTCTTGAAGTATTAAACCATTGCATCTGTATATATGTATATTTGTATAGATTTTAATTCTATTTTGTTTTGTTTGTTTCCTTTTTTTGATGCCTTTCATTTTTGGATAGCATGACTTCATAGTCCAATGGTACACATGAAGACACTAGAGATTTTTAATTCTACTCCCTTCAATTCTTTTTACAATTGATAGAAGTTCTCCAACTGGAGCCAACTGTTGTCCCCCAAAAAAATCACTCATTTTTGGGACAACATTTGAAATATTTTGGTCCTACAGACCAAAATTGTCTCTTCCCTTTCTGAAATTTGTCTTAGGCATTCAGATTCCTCATTTTTCAAACTTCTCAAGAATCTAGAGACTCTGCAGGCCTAAATCTATGGACTTTGCAGGCCAAGTTCAATGGGATTTACAGGTTGATTTCTACAGACTTAGTTTCTACGAACTTTGCTGGTAGGTTCATTTCTACAAGTTCAAAGACTTCTGTAGGTGGGTTCAATCAAAAAAATTAGTTTCCAACACTTATTCATTTTTAGGATTGGTTCAACACCTTGGTTCAATAAAAAAATGTCCATCGGCAAGCATCAACATCATCTTCAATGCATTTGGTTCAATAGGTTCAAAAGCTCTCAACACAACTACGAAGTTCAATCGTCAAAGTTCATCACTTTGGTTCAATCAAATGGTTTAGTGCTTTGGTTCAAGGCTTCATTTGAACTATTGAACCAAAACTTGGTTTAATGTCTTTTGGTTCAAAGGCGGGTTCAAATAAATGGTTCAAAGGTGGGTTTAATCAAGTGGTTAAATGCTTTGGTTCACTCAGTTGGTTCATCCACTCAGTTCAATGCTTTGGTTCATCTACTCAGTTCATCACTTCAGTTCAATCAAATGGTTTATTAGTTGGTTCAAAGGCTTCATTTGAACCATTGAACCAAAACTTGGTTTAACAGTTAGTTTAATGCTTTGGTTCATTCAAATTGGTTCATCGGCTTGAACCAACGGCTTGAACCATTTTGGTTCAAAGCTTGGTTCAACATTTGGTTCAACCAAGTGGTTCAATTTTTGGTTCAATCAAATGGTTCACTCAGTTGGTTTAATCAAAGGGATCATTGACTTAGTTCAAAGAATCATCCTAAAGGACAAGTGCCCTTGCAGAGGGCACTTGGTCAATAAAAGTACCCTTCGAAAGGGTCATTTTCAAAGAAGGCAGCAAAGGTAATTCTTTCAAATTTTTGTTTAAATAATTCAAAAAATATTAGGGCAAGAAATAATTCCTTCAAAATTTTTGTCCAAAGGAATTCCTTTAGACAAAAAGTCCAAAGGAATTTGGGAAAGAAGTTGCAGGAGGAAATCCTGAAGGAATTCGCAAAGACCAAGGCAAACAGAACAAAATGGAACAATTCTACAGACTTTTTGTCTGTGGGAAATTTCCATAGGCTTTTTGTCTATGAGAAAATGCCCACAAGAATTGTCCATAGAGAAATGCCCATGGGAATTGTCCGTGGAGAAATGCTCGGGGAAAAGCCTGGGGAAAATGTCTGTAGAAATAGTCCACAGGAAAGCCATGAGAGACTGTCGAAGATAAAAGGCCATCGAAGGACCATGAAGGGTAGGTGCCCTTGCGAGGGACTCTCGACAGCCAACTTAAAGGACACTCCCCCAAAGCTGAAGGGTCACCTTCCCTTCAGGAGGATGCAGAATAGGAAATCTGAAGAGGGACCAAGGGATGATGCACCTGAAGACGTCAAATTTAAGATAGCAAACTAGCCATTGAAAATGTAGTGACAGGTGCATGAACATCAATTTCAAAGCTCATAAAATAGCTATTGATCCTTGTAATCTATAGAACTGAATGCATTCAAAGGCTTTAAGGTTAAAACTAGTAGGAAGTGACTAAGGAATAAAACAAAAAATTGAATCCAGGACCTGATTCAATTAACTAGAAAAGGAGGAATGATGAAGAAGGATCAGATCACCAGGTGGACATTTAAAGTTGCAAACTTTCAATAGCATGACTTGTTTCTCTACATTGAGAAAAACAAATGGGTAGATGCCCCTAATTTCCAGCCTATCTTCCTAACAGTTTTCAATGCAACATGATGTGTTACTATTCTTGAGTCCTTCTTGAAGAGGCTATATAAGGGATGCTATTTTATTGTAAATGGATCTCTTTTTGACAATCAGAACAAAACTCTACCCAAATTGAAAGGCATTACTGAGACTTTGAGCTCAGATCATTGATCATATTTTGTTATTAGAATAAGAATGCAAGTGAATTTTCAGACTTTATGCTATGATATCTTTGTTGTTGAGGAAATTGTTCTTATGTGTTTTTCCTTAATATATCTTATGTTACTTTAATTAAACAAGCAAAATTAGTGATAGTAGTTAGGAAGGTGTCCTGAAGTCAACTGTGGAGAGACTTTGTGCCCCCATAATTGCCTTTTAGTGTGTTTTCTTTTCATTTCTGTGTAACGGACTTTGGGATGACTTTGTGCCCTCATTGTCCTTTGTATCTCACTCTTGAAAAATTTAGGTGGAGACTTTGTGCTGCATCTCAATTTGCTGGTTACTATGTCCCTAGTTACATTTTGCATTTACTACCAGGAGTATTCTTGTGGTTTGCTGAATAGTACTTCTGAAAGAAGAGGAGTTTTGTCTATCATTTCCCTTGAGTTTTTCCTTTGATTTGCATGCATCATCTCTGAAGAAAGAGAGATGGATGGTTTGTCCTACCCTTGAGTATTATTTTTTGTTTATATATATAGCATGTGTATAGGGAGCCTCCCCTTCATGAGAGGAGAGATCAGTCTCCTTTTGATGTGGTAAACCTACACATTTGGATGACTAATCTTCTTACTTTGGCTGATCAGACCTATTTTGTTTATCAGTACGCTAATCAACAAAATATTCAACCAACAGACAACATCACCTCTACAGGGTATTTCGCATAATGAGCCATCACATCTTCATTTTGCATAAATAGAAAAAAGGGTTAGCAACCATTTCAAAGCTGAAGGCTAAAATTAGGAACTCCACGGTCTGGGTCTACAAATAAAAAATGGGAGGAGATCATATTCTCACTGAACCTATCTCCTATTGTGAATTCAAAGATAATCTGCTGGTTTGGCATTATTGTAAGGGGTAATCAGCCCATATCTAGAAAGGCTTAATGGTTATAACAAAAACTTGTCTGAGCAATTTGTGAGATCCTATTTAAATAAGTAGGTCACAGTGGGAAAAATTAGTTTTGAAATCTCTAAAAAGGTTATTTCTATGGCCACGAGAATGTCCATACAGGGTATAAAACTTCAAAGGAAAACTAAAATTATGGATCTTGCAAGCCACAAACTATTTCTGGGTGAGGGAAAAGAACTCATCCCATACCAAGGAGGATTCAAGCATGTTAAACTTCCAGAGCCATGGGATGGGGTGTGCTTCATTCTCATGAAGTACTTCACACTCGAAGGTCAATTTACCAGGTTCTACAACTACCACCTCCCTTTGTTAAATCACTTCAAGTGTAATGTTGTTATTAGTTTCCCTTTTTACTTGCTCTCCTCTTTGGAACACTCTGTCCTTTGGGTGAGAGCTAAAATGGCTAAGAATATGGATATGAACCCTATCCCCCTACACCAAGGGCTGATTCTCTACTTATACAAATTTTATCCAGCCATGGAGCCCTCTAAGAATATCAGAATGGATAGTGAAGACATTCCTTCCAACCCAGTGTTTGGTGACACTATTGATGAGTCTTGCTTTTCCCTTGCTCCTACCAAAACAAAAAATGTTTCTTTCTCCACCCCTGAAGAGACCCCTATTAATACCCCCAGCTCCTTTGTGAGAAAAAAGGGTAAGAAGAGAAAGGTTGATGAAGAGGAAGAAAATATTAGAGAGACCAAGGACGGGACCCACAAAAATCTGGGTAGGGCCACGGGGGCCAAGGTGGTAAATCTTACAAGTCTTCCAAAATTAATAAGGAAGGATTCTCCTCCAGAGTTAGAAGGTTAGGGCAAATTGCTGGTAAAACCACCCCAAAGGCTAGACTAATAGATTACTTAGAAAGTGCTTCAGAAGAAGCAACACAGGAGGAAGAGTCTAAGGAGCTAAAAATACAATAAATTTTAGAGGACACTAGAGGGAAGCAGGAGACTAAGGATTTTGAGGTTAATGAGGAGCAGGGTGCTGATACTATGGAAACTACTGACAATAAGGGGAAAATGTATTTCAAGGAAGTGGGTGAAGATATTGAGAATGAGGCTGATTAGAAAGCTAAAATTGGGGCCCTAAAGGATCATATTCAGAGGCTTGAGCAGAATTTCACCAAGGGAATCTGGAATACAATTCTCCTAAATATGTCTATGTTGACAGAGGTGGACAATACTGGGCATGCTGACAATGCAGAGAATACTGAGAAACTTAATGATCTTCTCAAATCAATGGTTATGTAAGGAGAGTCTTCTCTGACTCTGGTCTTCTATTCCTTATGTTTTGTTTTGGTGTCTGTTGTTCTCAACTAGTGCCATCATTTCTCTGAAGGCATATTTTGTCTGATTGCCTTCTTGTCTTTTTTGCTTTGTAAAGGGTTTGGCCCCTATTTTTTTGCCTTACTTTATCAAAAACATCAATACATCAATTTCATGAAATTTAAACATTTGAACTACCGTGAACATGTTTAAAAAATAATAATGACACTTAAGAATTAAATATATATTCAAAACTTATAAAAATGTATGGTTCACATCTAAATATGTCAAAAATCATATATGTGTATGTGTAATATTCTAAAAATGACACTTGAGTGCTAAGAGTGTTACTTGAGACCATTTATCCCTAGCTTAACCCTACACCTAGCCTAGAAACTATTTTCACACTTATATAGCCTTTGTGTAGGCCATAAGCATCCCTAGTCATCCCTAAACTATTACCAAACCTTCATTATTGCATCATGTTCCTTTGTGCCTAGTGTTCTACCACTTAGACACTAGCACCATAATAGGGACGGTAGCACCACATGATGTTAGTGTCCCAATAATGGTGCTACTATCCTTTTCCCTCCTTTTTCCACAAATGGATATATTTTCAAATCCTAAGCCTCCTAAGGTTGGCCTACACCTATTTTAGCACCTACACAAACATGAAAATAGTATAAATACATGACTTTTATCCCTGTAAAAACTAGATGGAAATCATATGTAAATCTAAAATAATTTGTGCATAATTAATTTTATCAATCCCTATTCTTCCCTACTTCTACATACTACCATCTATAATATTCCTAAGCTCATATTACTCATATTTCTAGTCTCAAGAACATTTAAATCACTCAAGTCAAATATCATATTAGATTCACTTTCACTTGCACTTACACCAACACTTAGATGGGGAGAATTACATCAGGCTTGTTCCCTCTTCAGAGTATTAGTATATAGGCAACTCACTTCAAAGTGGGGTGTTGAGGATGTCTAACCTACCCCACTAATAAACACACTTTTTAGCATATATCAACTACATGCCCTAACAATATGGAGGATTAGGGTTTTCTCACAAAATTTATTAATACTTACAATCTACATGGTTTCAAAACTCATGCACATAAGAATAAACCTTATAGATCCAAACATAGGTGCATCTAGAAGCTCAGGATGGTCCTACATAGAGGACACTACTACCAAAATAGGGACACTAGTGCCACATGACACTACTATCCAATTAGGGTTCTACTATATAAGAGGGGTTTTGACACCTAGATCTTATTTATGACACTCAAACCAATCTCTATCTTAGTTTTTAGCCTCTAGATCATCCATCTCAATCATTTTCTAGCTAAATTCTTCAATTATTTATTTCTATTTTTAGAAAGGTCAAAGTTAGTCAATTCTATAACAAATTAGTGGCTATATTTATTGCATATTTCTACCCTTATTTATTATACTCAACACTTTAAAAAACATGTATTTACATTTACTAGGTCTTAAAAGGTTAAAATAAGGGTGAACTTGACTTACTTTGAATACTATTTAAACCCTAACCCTAGATGCTACTAGGGTTTGTATCTTTATTTTTCCTATTTTAATTGGTTGTGTTAAGCTTTTCATATTTCATTAATTCTATTTTAGCATACCTAATTCCATTTTTTCTCTATATGCCATCTAAAAGTGTTATCTCTATTCCATTAAGAAGTGTTAGGCTTAGTGGCAATCCTATTGCCCATATTCATATTCCTTCTATTTGAGCTTATACCATAGACAAGGGACCAATTATAACCCCTGTCATTGATCCTTCACACCTTGATTATGTGTATTTAATTGATAATTCATCTAAATATGATCAATATAATCAAGATCAAGATGATACACAAGGTGGGAATTAGAACACTCTCCCCTCAATAATGAAAACCTAATTTTCAATAATGATGAGATTCTAAAGAGATTTAGAGAGAGACTTCAAGAACAACCTCATGATAATGCATATATTTTACAAGACATAATGGAAATAAATAAAAATCAAGTAATGGTTAATCTTCTACCCCCCAAATAATAACATTATTTTACCTACATTGGGGACAGTTCAACTAGCACAACAACCAATTTTAACTCAACAACCTTTAGTGACAATTGCACCTCTTATGGCTAGTTCCTCAAATTTAGATATACAATCCATTATGCAGGAGGTTCTTACTCTTTAGACTAAGGTGTTAGATTTTAAGCATGGATCCATTAGGCCATCACATGCCTTAGATTCTCATGTTCTTTTGCATATATGTTTGGCACATCACATAGAGATAACTCTGTTTCCGTCTAAATTTATGGCACCTAAGATTACATTGTATGATGGTAAGGATGACCCAAAGCACCATATTTGATATTTCCATGAAACATGTTTGGACTATGTGTTCAATGATTGGATCATTGATAAGTTATTTCCATGTAGTCTAAACAAATATGCCTTATAGTGGTTTTATGATATACTAAATCAGTCTATCACCACATTCAATCCATTGGTAGATATTTTTATAGTAGACTTCTCCATAAACATTATAGATAAGATCAAATATGTTCAAGTTGTATAATAAAAACAAAAATCAAATGAGATTATTGTAGAATACATCTTATAATATAAGACTATATTAGCTAAGGTGAATAGTCCCATGGTAGATAAAGAGTTCCAAGATATATTTAAACATATCCTATTATCAACATTAAATGAAGATATCTTGTTTAATAAATTTCCAACCTTCATAAATTTATGTCACATAGTGAAAGAAAGATAAATTAAGCTTCTCTCTATTGGAAAACTAAAATATATTAGTTGATAAGAATCAATTGCTGAGAGTTATTATAATCCTACATATAAGGTAAGGGACATTTAGAACAAGAGTGATCCAAAGGCCATAGTTAATGCATATTTAGAGACATCTCCTAGCCTATTTTTATCAGCGCCTACATGCAGAGTTTTCACCAACCTTTCAGAATCACCAGCACACATTATATAGTAGTTCTTGGAATGCAATACAATTTCTCTCCCTCCCATAAAATAGGTTGATAAGACTTGTCCTCTTCCAAATAACTATGATTCCAATGCATTTTGGCACTAGGACATACAATAAATTTATATATTAGATTGAAACATATGATACAAGATTTGATAGAGGTTAACATTGTTGATGTGGGCACACCCATAGAGGCACCCAAAGTTAAAAAAATAGAAGCTAAATGATTAAAAATATTATCAAATCCATTTTTGAATCATGTATAAAATTAATTAGGGGCACTTTAGGTGTTCACCAAACATATCAAGCACATTCACCACTAACATCATATCACACTACTATAGAGGAGGCACACTTACTACACAATATCATTGGTGTGTATCATATTATAGTTCTAGAAAGATCACTCGTCACCTTCTCAGATCAAGGGATTATTGATGATGATTTATATGTATATGAAAACTTTGTATGACCCTACATAGATCATAATCCTAGTCAGAGTGTTATGTTTGACAATGGGTCAAGTATTAACATGTGCACTATCACACTTTTATATCATTTGGGGTATTAAGAGAAATATATATCTCTTACAAACATAGTTATCAGTGATTTTAATGGCCATATTCAAATATCTAATGGGGAGATTATACTTCCACTACATGGTGGACTAGCACATATGGCCACTAGATTCCTACTAGTACCTAGTGTAGGCATATTTGACATGTTATTGAGTAGGCTATGGATATACCAGTTATGACCCATCCCATCCACCATGCAAAAATTCCTAAAATATACACATTTAAATTAGGTGATCAAAATTGAGGGTCTTTCATATGAGTATCCTCTACCTACCCCATAGGTAGTTACTATATGCAATAAGAAATGCATTAAATCTACAAATCAATCTTAGCTTGGACAAGATAGATCCTACTTACACTTCCAATAGGGGATACATTAGATAATAAGGGTCATGACCAATATTTATCTATTAGACCAAATTAGGGGATCTCTTAACATAATAATATTACTAGGGAGGGTTCCCAAGCCTTCAGTCAAGCAAAACTATGTAATAAACCTAACTAATTCCTATGTTTTCATATTCACTACACTAAAACAAGTAAAAATATAATCTAGTGATCAAAAAAAATTGTGGCACAAATTGGGGATAATAAAAAACAAAATTAAACATGCATATAAGACATATACTTATGTCAATGTATATAGAATATTAATGCATAGAAGAGAAGTGAAAATGCGTATCTATCTACTCTTACAAAGGAAGAACAAAGTTAAAAATACTTATCTTTGAAGACAAACCCACTAAGCCTTAATCTCTCCCATGGCCAAGGTGATTTATAAGAAGTTGTTGTGGTATATAAATATGATAAGGATAAATTAGATCTAGGCTACACAACCTATCAATTCATCCAAAATAATTATCCATAAGACAAGATTTGTATCTCTAAAGAAAGTCTAAACTTGATCCTCAATTAGAATGGTGGATAAGAAGATGCATAATATATATTAATTATTATTCTCTTCTCTTATAAATGGAAAAATGATTATGTTTATATAGGTGGATCAATCCCTACATCCTTCTAAAAGTTTTGGCTAATAAGGTTGACCCGATTGACCTAATATCATTATTGACAAAAACTCACTAGGTCATAGATTAGGTTGGCCAAGGGCCGACCTAGACCCTAAATAAGTTTTATCAATAAGAGTACAAGGTCACCACAACTGACATAGTCATTTAAACTATCAAAAATGGATTTAGGTTAGGAAAAGGGCTAATGAAGGTGGTAAAAGGATAGAGGAGTGTAAAAAGGAGATATAAAATCTTAGGGGAATCATTTTTAGGATATAAGTGTGTAGATATAAAGTGGCAAAAGGGACAATAATATTATGAAGCACCAATGGTCTACCCACCCCTTTCTCAGTGCACCCAATAAGGCATGAACTCAGAGAGATTGAGACTCAATGGGTTCTTAAAAGATAGAAAGCATTAGTAATTGATAAAATTTTGAAAATATTATGTGTATACATATGCCCCACTTAAAGATCATCACGTATCATGTAAGTGTAACAAGGGATGGTGCTTTGGGAAAAGAACATGATGACACATAATATTGATGCTAATTAAAGTGTAGTAAGGAGAAAATAAGATAAATTAAATGACATAATTGAAAAACACATACGTTTAATTATCTTAAGATTTTAGATAAAGAAAAATATGTGAGAAATGTGAAGGCATCTAATGTGAAGAACATTGGTAAACCTACAAAGATTAGGGAAAAAATTTAAAAAAATCAACATAGGCATTTAATAGTTAGAAAGATTCTCTATGACATCAAGATTCTAGAACTTTTATGATTCAAAAAATGAGTTAGTAGAAATAAAGATATGGTCAAAATAAGAAATATAATGGTAAACTTTTGAAAGGAAAATAATTTTGAATAGTAAATATAAATAGGGTGAAAAATAATTTTTTTTCTATTCTAAGAAAAATAGAGCTCTCAAAGACCTAGTGAGAGCCAAAAGAGACAATATGGTGAGGAGATGAAAGCTAAGGTGAGGAGGATGCATAGAAACCATAGTGAGTGCAACATAGGTAAGCCACTAAGAATTTAAAAATTTTGAGAATTTTAATTTGAAATTGAGTGTTTTAGAAAAAATGATAATTAGGTAAAATATAGATACTAGAATGAACCCTAGGAAATTTTTAAGGATCTAGGGGTCAAACAGGGTATTGGGTAGGAAGGGATTAGAATAATAAATGCCTAAAACATTTATTATATTTGATCAATGAGTCATCATAGTGAAATAATAAGGTCAACTGAGTCGACTTAGTTGGTAGAAAACAAAATTTTGAATGAGCCAAGTTAGTATGTCATGACCAACTTAATTTGTTGGGGAAATGGGTCAACATAGTATTACATGGATAACTTAGTATGTTTTCTAAATGGTTGATACAGTACTACTGAGGGAAAAGAAAGGATGACTTAGTTTGTTGAGTCTAAATGGATGACTTAGTAATATAGCACTGACTTAGTTGATTTCTAAGTGGTTGATATAGTAATAAAATGAAAGAAGATGACCAATATAGTATTGTTAAGACAAAAGTGGTTGACTTAGTACTAAAATGGCTGATTTAGTTGAAAAATAGGTCAAATTGGTAATAAATGAATAAATTAAGGTAAGTTAGTTGATTTTTGTGAAATTTAAAAGAATGTATTTTGATTATGAGTGACATGGAGGTTTAATACATATTTTGTTATTTCATTTTTATAGATATTATAGATATTTTGGTGATTAGTAGATGTGTGATGGCTACCTAATCTAATGGAGTGTTTGATGGATTTATATAGAGGTATATTGGTTGCATTGGGCTTGGGAGGCATCATGGAGATGTAATGGATCCCACTTAGTGTTGATCTTGTGATCATGTCCTTGGGAGAATTTGACTAACACATTTAGATGGGTGGTGGATGGGGATACCATAGAGGTTGGTATCACTTTAAAGGATGTCCATGCATTACTTGGACTTTTTATAAGAGGGACATTAGTGATCATAGGGATACCAAATGATCAGGATGAGAGATAAGCACTAGCTTGGTGGGTGATGTGCTCAGATAAGATTTACTTAGGATTAAGGGTGAGTTTTTTTATGTGTATATTGCATAGATTCTAGATATTCAAAAGGATGTGATTGGACTTGTGATAACATGAGTGTTATTTCATAAGTAGGATGGCAAGGTACCATTGTATGTGATAGCCTTGTGTCATTCCATATTGTATCAAGGGGAACTATATGACTTAGGTTCTATCATTTGGATTTAGTTCATGCATGATATGTATGGGATGTTATCAATATGGAATAATACCATGGGACTAGTGGTACTATTGAGTTCTTAGATATATGAGAGGTTTTTTATGTACCAGTTAGTTGGGTCACCCCATGTCATTAATGAGAAATTACCTCAGGTTTTAAGATAGAGACAAGATCAAGTGGTACGGTCTATGCCCCACATGCCAACACTATAGATGATCACACAAGGAGAGATCATGTAGTATCCTTATGCATACATTATGATAGTTTGGCTGAGTTGGGTGACTATGGTACCAAGGTTATCACAAGTGTGGATCATGGGCCACTACACCTAGTGGGTGAATTGTAACTAGTGGCATACTTACCAATATATTTTAGACTCCCTCATCGATTTATCTTATAATTGTGCCTACATTTTGGGATTAGCATGTAAGATATCTAATGGGGAGAGGAAAAGGAGGAAGAGCATCAATCGAGAGACTAAATATTAGACCACAGTGTGTGAGACTATGGACTAGTCAAGCATGATAGCTAATAGTGGGATAGGGTATGGGCGTGGATGTAGGAGTTATATAAGATTGGTAGGCCCTAGCTCAAGAGAAATCTACACATATGGCTATTACTATTTAATCGGGATAGGTATAGGCCCAAGTGGCTAACCTATAAGGGTAAGTAGTAGGGTTGAGAATCTTGAATAGCCTCTTTATAGCACATTATTCAAAGGGGATAGTCCAATGTATCTATGGATATCATGGTGAGGCCACAAGATATACATTATGAATCCTAGCCTTAGAGTTGGAGCGATGTATATTTATATTTAAAAATGTGATATATATAGATATTCATTTTTTTATAGTTGGATGTTGATCTTATGTATTATATGTTGGTTGTGGTTGGTTTATGCATGGATATATTTATTTATATCACATGTATTTTGATTTTGTTGTATATTTTATAAGAAATATATGTGTGGTGTTTTCTTTTCTAACATTATGTGGTACACATGCATGGTTAAAAAGAAATAGGTAAAACAGTTGGAAATCTATAATTAATCAAAAATAAATGCACCACACTCTATATCATGATGGGAAATGTGTAATAACAAAATATGACTAAGTATAATAAACCGAAAAAAATTTAAACCATGAGAAAGAGTGGCACCAAATTAAAACAAGTAAAATCACACTAAATCACGTTGGGAAGTATGTAAATAATGTGATAAAATGGAAAGCATGTGAAATAAAAATGGTATTAAAAAAAAATTAAGTTAATAAATCTATTAAATCATGTTGGGAAGTATAAAAGATAAACAAAATTGGTAAAAATGGTCTTAAATTAATCACACTAATTCAAGTTGGGAAGTATTAAAAACTTAAGAAAAATGGTTGGATTCTTACATGCAATTAAAAAATAAGAAGATAAAAGTGAAATGTTAATTAAGTAATCATAAATCACACTAAATCAAGATGGTAATAATGTCAATGATGTGTGACTCATAATAAATCACATATTATCTCATATTTTGACACATAATTTAGTTGTGACTTGGATATTTGGAAAATTTTGTGAGGAAGACTAGGTCCTATCCATGGTCTTACACTAAAAATCACAAAGGGAACACTAATGAGGTATAAAAAATGTGAAAATATGGTAAAATGGGATGTTTGGAATGGTAATGTGAAAAATTTGGTAATTGGTGAGGAAGTCCTAGTCATATCCATGGTCTTACAATGTAACTCACAAATGGAATCGCTAAGGGGAGTGATCAGTAAACAAAACAATATTTCTTAAGGGGAAATATTAGGATTATATGGAATGTAATAACCATAACATATGTGTCTTATTATAATACCTTATGAGACATGAGGCACACTAAGGACATGAGAAGACACTAAGTGACTAGTGACCATCAATATATAGAGGATAGTTGTTCACTATAGACAAAAAGTTGTGTAGGCAAATAAGTTTGGTACTAAGATAAACTCATGTTGGTAATTTTAAACAATAAAATTAAAATGGACCTACATTAACACATGGTCCCTATTCTTTAGGACCCCTTATAGAGTCATTGGTCTATTGCAAAGATTGGGTACTTTCATGAGAAAGTAGGTAGCACTAAAATATTTTTTTATTCTCCTTTTATAATCTACTGGCCTATCGCACCCAAATGGACCTCGATTCTATTGTGAGGATAATTTTGGAGTTTTATATTTGCATATAAAAAATGAGATGTGCTTAGAATCATGTCTTTTAGTGTGGTTTGACTTTTGAAAATTTTTAATGTTGCCTTTTAGATCATTACCTTTTGTTAAATGATTTGGATTTTGAATATTTTATAGATTTTAAGATTCCTCCTCCATACAAACTTTGAATGACCAATCATGAGAGATAAATTGATACACAAAAATTATCTTTAAGCTTTGGCTAATGGAAGCTAAATATCTAAAGATATGATTGACTAGAACACTTAGGCTTAACTATGAACCAACATGTTATCTCAAGTCTCAACCATGTGTATTCTTAGTTTATGAAAGTAAAATGGTAAGAGAGGGATATACAAAGTGGACCATTTAAAGGATATTATAATGAGATGAATTTTTTTACTAACTAATCACATGGTAAATGGGGAACTAAAGCGAACAAGGTTTGTATAACTAAGTCACAATAATAATTATCCATGTTTATAGAGATAAGATATCAAACAATCATGAAAAAGAACAGGGTAATCATAAGAAATGAACTCAAGAATAAAAATAATGTAATTATGAAAAGAATCCATAATATAATATAGTAATAATAATGACATCATAAATAATAATAATGCAAAACAAAAGTCACCATGTAAGATAGATAAGAATTTGACACAATGTCAAATGATAAAAAATAGATAAGTATAAAGGTGGAGCACACATCAAATCAAAATGAAGAAATAAATGTAATAACATCATGATTGTGTTCATAATAATTGATATATTTGTCCACACACATTATCCAAAACATTTGATAATTCTCTATGAATTTGAATGTGAACTGCAACTAATGTCTCACCAATCTTCGGGGAAAGTTGAGAAAATACTTCATGTTGAATCTTTTTGACATAAAATGTAGGAATGCTTGAAGGATCATATTGATGAGGGATATCATGTAGGGGATGCTTAGGATAATGAATGAGAGTGGATTTTAAAGGAGATTAATGGGTCACCAGTGTAGAAGGTGCCACCAGTAAAGGAATCACTAGTAGAGAGGGATCCATAGGTGAGGGAAGGTCTACAAGTGAGGGACTCATAAGTGGAAATGGAACCATAGGAGGTGGAGCCATAGGGGAACAAGGGGTATCCTTCTTATGATAGATACCTTTGGTAAGAAGGGTAAAATTTTAATTAATGGTTATGAGGTGATCTTTGAGATGTTACTGAAGGATGTCACATCGATCAGTGTGATGTGTACCACATTGGTGATAGAGACAATATACCTTTCCATATTTGGGAATATTTTTAGGTAACACATTCAATGGAGGTATATCCTTGTTTTAGGGCATAGGAATTGTGGGACACAAGGTGTTGATATATTTCTAAATCTTATGATAATATATGGATGAATGATTATTTATGTCATGGTAGCAACATATACACTTGTGAGTATACTTGGTGGGTGTACTCACAGGAGGAGAAGAAATGAAAGTTGAGGAAGATTGGTATAATGAATAGTCTCAAGTCTAATGATTGGAAAATTTATTAATATCACAATAATTTTGATCGGCCCATTTGGTCGATAAAGGAGTAAGTTGCAATAAAGGGAACAAACCATCACCAAGAGAAGGTGGGGCTAGTGGAAAGACTAGATAAAGCTTGACTAAAGGAGCAATAAGATTAGAAATAGGAAGATACTCAACTATAGAGGGAGTGAAAATGGGATTAAAACTAGGCTCTAATGAGGGAGGGGTAGGATATATATAAGGCTAAATAATAGTTACAAACATCTCAAGGATAATTCGACTAGAGGGGTCTTGGTATCTAGAAAAGCAATAAAGACTAGTCATAACATGATCTATAAGCATACTCCTATGAGGTTCTTCAAAAACTAAAAGTGTGCACACCATCTCTACCCTAAAATCAAGAGTAAAATGAAATAATGAGCAAGAGATACACAAGATCCATAGGATCAATCTAGGAGAAAGAACCCACAACAAATAACCTGCAAATAATACCAGAGAATAAAATAAATTTCTCACACCTAAAAAATAGGTGATAATCCTATAAATTCTCTATATTCTCTCATTAATCTCTCATTATTTTCTCATATATTGTAAATTATATATAATACAAATAGTTTGTTTCATGACAATAAACTATTTTTTTGTGATTACAAAATAGAGAAAATAAACTATTGTTTTCAAATACTACGAACAAATATATTATTGAGAGATTCTCTAAAAATTAACCTAGGTAAATAAAATTAACCCTAGGTAATAAATAACTTACCCTATTAACCCTAGGTAAGCTTAAATATTCATTATTCTAACACCCTCCCTTAAGCAAAACATAGGGAGAATGACAAACAAATATGGGTCCTAGCTATTAGGCCTAATAAGGTACCCATGTACAAACCAATCAAAATATATCGAAAATAAAGGAAGGACTTCATGGGAAATCCCCCCCAAGGAAAACTTCCTTCACCCCAAGAATCACTCGTAAATAAAGATAATGAGGAGAAGCCAAAGGTTTAGTGAAGATGTCTATAATCTGCTCAGCTATAGGCACAAACTCCAAAGAAAGAACTCCATCCTAAATAAGATGTTGAATGAAGTGCATTGAATCTCAATGTGTTTTGTCCATTGATGCTCAATAGGATTACATGAAATAGCAATCACACTTTGGTTATCACACCAAAGAGTAGTAGGACCCTGTTATTGGAAGCCAAACTCTCCAAGCAACTGTCAAAGCCAAAGTGTCTCCTGACTAGCTTTGACAGCACCTTGATACTTAGCCTCAGTAGAGGACAATGCAATAGCAGTCTACTTTTTACATGCCCAAGCAACTAGACCTGATCTAAGTGTGAAATTAAATCTGCAAGTGGACTTATGAGTGTCAACATCACCAACCCAATTAGAGTCAGTGTATCCAACAAGATGTGTAGAACTCGATGGTGTGTAATGTATACCAAAGTGAGTGGTGCCCTGAGTGTAGCATAAAATATGCTTGGCTACTTGCCAATGACTCTCATGAGGCTCATGTGAGAATTGAGAGACAAGGTTCACAGCAAATGTGATGTTGAGATGGGTATGAGTTAGGTATAAAAGACTACCTACAAGTTGCCTATACAAAGTTGAATCAACAAGAGGAGTTGTACAAGTGGTAGACAAGACAATACCTAACTAATATGGAGTGGGGGTAGGATTACAATCAACCATGCCAAATCGATGAAGAAGATCTATCGCATACTTCTGTTGTCTAATAGAGATGCTTTTAGAAGACTAAAAAACTTGAAGACCAAGAAAATAATGTATAAGTCCCAGATCTATCATATCAAACCTATCTGCCAACTTGTCCTTGATGTCATGTATCAAAGAATCTGAACTGCTAGTGAGGATGAGATTATCAACATATAAGACCAAAATGACAAACTCATTACCTTGCTTTAGGATGTATACATTATGATCTGACTCATAATGAATAAAACTAGAACTCAAAAGAATACTATTCATCTTCTCGTACCAAGCTCTAGGAGCTTGTTTGAGGCCATAAAGAGAACAACAGAGTATACAAACCAATGGTGAGTCCTACACAAATCGTAGAGGCTGCTCGATATAGATCTCCTCATGGAGATCACCATGCAAGAAGCACTCTTCACATCCATCTAAAAAATAGACCAAGAATGTGAAGTAGCAAGAGAGAGTACAAGCCGAATAGAATCCATCTTAGCTACAGGGGAAAAGGTCTCAGAGTAATCAACCCCTTTAGCCTATGAAAAACCCTTAGCTACTAATCTAGATTTGTACTTATCTACTGATCCATTTGTAGCATATTTGGTCCTATAGACCCTTTTACATTTTACAAGTTTTCTTCCCTTAGGAAGAGGGACAAGATCCCATGTATCATTCTTCATCAATGAAGAATACTCATCATACATTGCAACATCCCACTCGGGTATACAAATGGCCTCAAAAAACAACACTGGATCATCTGTACAAGCTTGTCCCAAAAGAGCAACACTAGATGTCTGTGAACGAGTGTGACGAGAATCAGATGGATCACCAATGAAAGAACCAGCTGCTTGTAGAGTGATCTTTGCCCACTTGGGCAAAGGTGGTGAATAAGATGGTTGTGGTGGCTAAATAAGTACAACATCATCATCAACAACAATAGAAAGCAAATCCTCACTATCCTTGGTAGAAGGAGGGGAGAAGAAGAACTAGATGTACACTCTTATGGAGTGGGTAGCTCATCAACCTAAACATCTTGTCAAAACAACACATCATGTGTGATAAGATCAAAAAGATAGTAGGATTTTACATCTTCACAATAGCCAACAAAATGAGTGGTTGGATTTTCTTCTCCAATGCTTTGTGTTTGTCATCAGGAACAAATGCCCATGCTTGACTCCCAAAGATGTGAAAATTTGAAATATCAAGCTTGATCCCAAACCAAGCTTCTTCAAGTGTCATATTTTGCATAGCTTTGTGAGGCATACAGTTTTGAATGTAGTTTGCATAATTTACAGCTTCAGCCCAATATTGTGGACCCAAATTTTTAGAGTGAATCATACAATTAGCCATCTCTTTCAATGTTTGAGTCTTCCTCTCTGTTACACCATTTTGTTGAGGAGTGTGTGGTATAGTGAACTAGTGTTCTATCCCATGCTCAATACAAAAATCATAAAAGGCATTACTGTCATATTCCCCCCCATTATCATTGCATATCTTCTTAAGAGGAAGAGATGATTGTTTTTCAACAAAGGTTTTAAAAGCCTTAAAAGTCTCAAAAACTTTACTTTTCAACTTGAGAAAATATACCCAAGTTTTACAAGGGAAATCATCAATGAATGTGAGTGCATATTTGGCCCTTGAAAAGGAATGAGTTGGAAAAGTCATCAAATCACTATGAACCAACCCTAAGGGTGCATTTTCACGTGTGGCCTTACCAATTGGAAATGGATCCTAGTGTTGTTTACCAACTAGACAACCAGAACACACCCCATCAATACATGAGACCTTAGGAAGGCCTTTTACAAGATGTTTTGTACTCATTTGTTGCATATATCCATAACTCAAATATCCTAATCTCTCATGCCACAATTTGCTAATATTATAACCATGTGGTATAAGTGAAGAACCAGAAGACATAAAAGACTCAAACTTATCAAAATTATAGAGTCTTGCAGTATGGTCTGCTGTACCTATAGCAATTATCTCACTAGGATCATTACAGTCTCTTATTACAACATCATGTGAAGTAAACTCCACTATTTTACTAGTAACAAAATTACATATTTGATATACAGAGAGAAGATTAGAAGAGATTTGGGGTACAAGCAATACATTGTTAAAACATCCATCCTATTTGTCAACAGTACCAAATCCCAAAACTTCAATCTGTGAGGAGTTACCCATAACAATATTTGATGTACTACAATCTGTAAGAGAATACAATAGATCCTTAGAATGTGTGAGATGGTGAGAAGCACCTGAGTCAAAAATCCACTGATCATGATATGAAGATATAGCCCTGGCTGAAAATGCTTTCCCTTTTCCTGCAGGAGAAGTAGAAGGAGATGGAGACGAAATGGAAATTTTGTGTTGTCTAACCACTACCTATAATGCTTCCATATTCTTAAAAAATATACTTTCATCATGATTAGGACCACCACAAAAATTACATGGACCAAATGTTTTCTTCTTTTGCTTAAAGGACTTTTTGGTCTTAGTAGATTTAGAATGATGAGGTGTTTGGGTGGTGGACTTTGGAGGGTTATTTGAAGGTGCTTGCTTTTTTTTAGACTTAGGTGAAGGTTTTTATTTAGAAGAATTAGCAACTAGAGCATGACTAGGACCAAGTAGAGCATCTAAGCCCAATAATTTTGTTTGCTCCCTAGTCAATCTTTCACAAAAAACTTTAAAGGAAGGCCATTTGAATTCATCACCTAATGTATCCATCATATTATAAAAAGCAGAGGAAAAAACACTATATGGTCCTTTAAATTTTGACAAAATCATGAAAATTCACTCTTGATCACTTTTATCCTTGTCACCAGCTTTCAACTATAACCTTAGAAATTTGAATTTTGCCAAGAATTAATCTATTGAAGGGAAATCTGATGGAGAAAGAGTACTCAATTCTGCATCTAATTGAAAAATTTTAAACTCATTAACTTTGCCAAATAGGTTTTTAAATTTTTCCCATACCTCTTTTGGCATTGTAGCATCTACAATGTGAAATTGAATATTATCTGAGACGTTGAGGAAAATCAATCCACGAGCCTCATCTTGCTTACAACCATATGCATATTTGTCTTTCTCAGTGGTGAATGCCGCAGGTGTTGTTTCAAAAAAAATTCTCCATAATCCCTTTGATTGAAGGAGTTGTTGCATTTTCAGCTTCCAAACATGGTAATTTATAGAATTTAAGGGTTCAAACAATCAGGATTCCATTCCCGAGGAAGACAATGATGTTGACAAGAACAACCTAGACATTCATTTTTCCTCAAAACACCCCTCCCGTTATAATTTAACGTCTCTCAATGAAAAAAAAATTAGCCTTAGCTTATACAAAAGTAAAAAAATGGTTTTATTCAAAAAAAATGTAGGGGGATTTGACCCCAAGACTTCCTCCCTACAATTTTTTAACAAAATACCTCTAGCCACTTTAGCAAAGTCAAATTTGTACTTTTAAAGCTAGAGACTTGCATTTAAACCACTAAAAATTAAAAAATTAATAAAAAATAAGCCAAAATTAATCACACGTGTGAGATAAATGCTGAATAATCTGTCTTTATCAAAAATAAACTCTTGTTCTAGCAAGGTGTGGTGATCAGGGAAATTTTAGAGAAATTTACAAACACTGACCAAGGAAAACACCTCTCAGCAAATTCAGAATTGGCTCCACAGGATCTACCCAAAGGACTATAGGTCCTAGTCTAAATCCATCCTTCTTAGCTATAAATGAAATCCTGGGAAGTTTGATAACACATAAAATTATTATATTTTGATTTTATGCAGTATAAGGCATTCAAAATGGATGAAACTGTACGGCTATGTTGCAGACTAAAAATAGTTTTTTAAATTCCTATTGTAACCTTCCAAAACACTATACGACCTAGTCCAAATTCATCCTAATTTATATGGAATGAAATCTAGAATAGTCATCTTTCATGAACAGGTCTTATATTTCAAAAAATTCAACCGTACGATCTGCCACATCAAAAAATCGTATAGGTACTGTAGTCTGCCAATAAGAACCAGTCAGTCAATTTTAGAAGGAAATAGCTGTACAACCAACATGAAACAAAAAAATTCAAATTGAAATGGATTCTTGACTTGATTTTCTATGCCCCTGTGAAAAAAAAAATTTGATTTTGGAAATCTGTACGGTCATTAATGAGCATAAAGTATAGAAATTTCCAAAAAAAACTTGTAAACAAGAACTAGAATGTGAGAGAATATCAAATATCTATAACACATCAATAAAATAATGTTTTTGAATGTGTTAATAGATGAAAAATGATGAAATTTTTTTAGGGAAGAGGATCTTCAACTGGAACTCCAAGCTCTGATACCATGAAAGAATGAGCAGGAGATACACAGGATCCACAGGATCAATCCAAGAGAAAGAACCCACAACAAATAACCTACAAATAATACCAAAGAATAAAATAAATTTCTCACACCTAAAAAATAGGTGATAATCCTATAAATTATTTATATTCTCTCATTAATCTCTTATTATTTTCTCATAGATTGTAAAGTATATATAATACAAATAGTTTATTTCACAACAACAAACTATTTATTTGTGATTAAAAAATAGAGAAAACAAACTATTATTTTCAAATACTATGGATAAATATATTGTTGAGAGATTCTAAAAAAATTAACCTAGGTAAATAAAATTAACCTAGGTAAATAAAATTAACCTAGGTAAATAAAATTAACCTTAGGTAATAAATAACTTACCCTATTAACCCTAGGTAAGCTTAAATATTCATTATTCCAACAAAAAATTCTAAAATTAGGAATGATATAGGATGGATGCTAGAAGATCTAGTGAAATACTGAAGCAAAGAGGAATGATTACCAATAATCTCAACATCTTAGCCCTGAACAAAACCTACTAAGAATAGATCATCTAAGGTATAACTATCATCATAATTAAGTGTATGAAGGTCAATGGCATAGGTAGGGATGATTATGTCATTTGATATGGTGTGATGAATGAAATGTTGAGTCTTATTTAAGATAATGGGTATATCATCACTTGGTGGTTGATGGGAACAAGGTTGTAAAGAAGCGAGAAGTTGAGAGATGAGATGAGGTGAGAGATCCAAGGTTTTAATCTTGATATTGATCTCATTATTCTCATCATTATCTAAATCTAGGAGGTTAGGGGGTATATTCTTGATGATTTTGGGGTGACCATTGTAACCTCAAGTGGAATTGATAGGAAATTTAAACCATTGAAATTGATGAAATGAAATGTTTAGCAAGGGATCAAGGGTAGGAATCTTGAATATGCCACGGTCTTGGAATTATTAAAAATTCCAAGGATTAGTGTCACCTTAAATTTTATAGATGGCTCCATTGTGAGGAAATTTAACACTCACAAGTGGAAGAGGTAATTGTTATCATGTAATGAGTTCATATCCTACCAATTAAAATGTTATAAGATAGAGGAAAGTTGTATATCATCACCTTCATGTGAACGGTGATAGGTGGGACACTAATGGGGGGCCACACAGAACCTAAAGGAGGCATTTACCTTTGGTCATAACCTTGACATGTGTTTCAAGTGGACTTAAGATTACATTAATAATATCTAAGGGTTTTAATAAAATCAAGAGAATAAACACAAGTACCATAACCCTCATCAATCAAATCATTCTTGATAGGGATATCACCAATTTGGACATTAATAAATAGAGGAGGATCATCCACATGAATCAAAAACTCATCAGGGATCATAGAAGCAATGGGGAATTTCAAGTAAAGAGAAGTGTCCATTGTTTTATCAACATGTATGGACATCTCTTCACACTATTGTAAAATGTTGTCTTCTGATTCAGATAAAGTGGATTTACATCCTACTAGGGGAGGATGAGGGATGATTATTTCAAACAAAAATTACATAAAATGATTATGATACCATGGAGAGGTCTACATAATTTTGAGAAATGGGATTTGAGATAGGATATTAGTAAGCTCCATAATAGGATCCCACTCATCATAACCCATAAGAAGACTATTGGAAAGAGTTGCATAGTGTTGAAGGAGGTCCTTGGAAGGGGGATCTAAAGTTCATGTGAATTTATGATGATAAGAGGTAGAATTTTTAATTAGAGGACAAGTTTGTTGATTGTCTTCAGAAGATGGAGCAATTGATTTAGGTGTAGATTGAGATATATTATAAGAAGTATTGATATGAATTTGAGTATAATTAGTGATAGTTAAATAGGTTGGAGGAATGGTATAAATTGTATGCGAAGTGTTATCCAAGGGAGGTGTTGGAATCGGTTCATCAAATGATATGATGTCTTTTTGTCCCAACTTTGTTAAGTGAATTTGAGAAGAGTCTTGGATAACATGAAATGTAGAGATAATTAAGGTGTGTAGATGGGTTAAGGATCAATTAAAGCATCCACCTTTCATATATTATTCATATTGAACACATTCTCTTCAAGATTTGGGTCAAGAATACTAACAACATTATTAGTATAATGGGTAGGTTTGTCTTGGTTATCTTGGTGATTTGAAAGAGGATCTTTATAAATAGCCAAATGAGCATTAGCATAGTTCAAAGCTTGAGATTTATTTTGTGTTTCATTGGATTTGAAGGCACTGTCATAGGCTTGTTGATGTTTATGAATGATGGATTCATGGTAAAATTTGGGACCAAGAATAAAATCCATAGCCAAATTATTAATTTTCCTAAAAGTCTCATAAGAATGACCCTAACTAGCATGAAACCAAAAATATTTATTGGGATCATACCAAAATTTCATGGGATGAGTGGGATGAGGTTACCATGGGAGAGGCCTTGGTAGATTATTTTGTAATTTCACTAAGGATAAAGTTTTATGAACATTGATGTTATTTTTTGAAGATAAATGAGGATTAGTGATGTGGTTAGGAGGGGAATCTTGTTTTGAAGTTGTGTTGGGAAAAATGGCCTAAATAATATGAATGGTATCATAAGAGTCATTGATACCATAATTTATAACATGATGATTCTTATTATTGATTAACATGATGATTCTTATTATTGATTAACATGTGACTACCCATAGAAGTTTGGGATGGCTCGAATTGGTGCATAATGAGATCTTGACACTTGGCTTAGTCAATGCCCTCTTCCAAAGTATGTAGAGAGAGAGTTTGGACCTGATATTGTAATTTGGGGAAAAAAGCATTGGTAAATAAATGAAAGAGGTTATCATATTCCATATTATGTTTACATTTGTTCAACAAAGTCTTCCATCATTTGATGAAAGCTTGTGCAGTTTTAGTCTCAAGTTGCTTATAATTGATAAAATAGGCCAAGGTATTCTCAGGGAGATCACTAGTTTAGAACTCTTGGACTAGAGCATTTACTAAATCTTCAAAACTAGTGATGGAATGATATTTGAGTTGGTTTTACCAATTTAAAGCATCACCCATGAGATTTTTTACTAATAGTTTGTTAGCAACAAAGGTATTTAACTTGACCCAGTCTTTATAAATATTTCCAAATGTTTTTAAGTGAAGAGTAGGATCGATTGATCCATTATAAGTAATGGTAGGGGTGATACCTCTTATATCTATATTATTAATTTGATATGTAAGAGTATAGTTTTTAAGGTGTTTGATTACTTTATTAATAATAGGAGGTTTAGGGATAAAATTACCATGGGAATCCTGAAGAGGAGGTGGGGGAGCATTTTGGTTATGCCTGCCCCATGGCATCTATTGAGGATAGGTTTAAAGATGGATAAGTTGATTTTGCATTTACATAATTTGATTTGCATGGTTAGTTTGTAAATCATTCATTTGATTAAGAGTTTCTAATAGGATTTGATGGGTTTCACTTGCATTATTGGTATTATTTGAAGCATTGAATTTTGGTCAGAGTGGCTTGGGTACTACTGTGGGTGTTAGTAGGAGCTTGAGAAGACCTGTTAGTAAGTGAAGCATTAGTGGCATAATTTTATTGTGTGGAAAAATTATACTAGTAGAGAGATGATAATAAGAAATACTAGAGGCATGATTACCATAGGTACTAAATGATGCACTAGTGGAAGAATTGAGAAGAGTGGGTCTTAGAAGAGGCCCACTAGATGTATAACCTACCATGGTAATAGAGATACTAGGCATGGAGGTAGAAGAAATAAAAAAGGAAGAATTTATGGTATAAAAAGGAATCAAGATAGATGGAAGAGGTTAAGAAGCAAAGAAGCTAGTATCTCAAAATCTATGTGAGAATGTGGGAGAAGGTGAATGGGGATCCTCAACTTGACCACTTATCATGAGATGGTAAATAGTAGAAGGATACTTTCCTCAATGTTGAGGAAACTCATTAATGAAGAAGAGCATTTCTAGTGTATACTATAAGTTAAGTTGATCTTGAAATGAGAATAGAGGGTTGTGAAGTGAAAAATAATGAAAAGGGGTCCCATATTTTTTAGTGTGAGTGGATACATGCACATTGCTTGCATCTAGGGTAGGAGCCACAAGTTGCTTATGAGAAAACCTATTAGGGTTGGTAAGACTCATCATATTTATTGAATTTAACTCAATGTTGTCTTGAAAAAAGAAGTTCATGATGAAGGAGAGAGATTAGGGAAGGAAAATCTGATGCAAAGCAAAAATATATAATAGGTAGATAAAAGTATATAGTTGACCAAGTCAGCCTAGTATAAAAAATAGGGTATGAAACTAAGATATAAAAGATACAAAGTTGACCAAGTTGACTTAGTACTATAAATTAGGAAAAAGATAGCGTGATAACGATACATAACTAACCAAGTTAACTTAGTACTATAACTTGATAGGTAGAAATGAGTATTAGGTTGACTAGGTCAATGCAGTATTGTAGTTTGGGAAAAAGATGGTATATAAGAGACTTTGTAGAATAGAATGATAGTTTACTAAAAATAGGGGAAAATTTTGCAATGTAATGGAAGAAAGAAGTGAAAACAAACACAATTAATTAGATCAATGGGAATGATCCACACAACATAAAAACCTTGCACCAATGCTGGCCAATGCAAGTTTTTACAATACAACATATAATGAGTAGAGAGAAAGTAATCAAATAAATAGTAAATGCTAACTAAGTGGCCATCTTGAATGCTTTTATATTATTATAAAGTGTTATTTTAATTATGATAGAGAAGTTGGCTGAAAGTAGGGAACTAAAAAGCAATAGATGGATGGTTTCAAGATGTTTTTATTGAAAGGGATCTATGTTAGCAATGGTATTGGCTTGGTATTTGGGATTACCCCCTCACTTCACAATCCTATAGTGATAAGTGTGTCATGTGAATTTCTAATATATACCATAAAACACATGTTTATACTTCTCCAAAAAAACCAAGTCAACTTCCCCCTTGGTGATGAAATCCAAGTAAGTAGGTATTGGGTAGATAAATGTTTAAATATGTTTTGAAATTATGTGATTTGGTAACATGTGCAAAAATATAAAAATAATGAAACTAAATTTTATATTGAAAAACCATATTATTAGACTATGTGAGCTACTCTAAGCATGCAAATAGCTAAAAATGAAAGTGTGAATCAATTACTAACATATGGTTGTTAATTCTCAATTTAAGCATAGAATAAATTTAATTCAGACAACAATATATGAAAATAATACATAACAGAGTCGACTAGGTCACTACTGTATTGTATAAGTAAGATTCCTTAAGAACTAAGTTGACAAAGTTGACCTAGTCTTTCAAACAGAAGACAAACTATAGAACTAGGTTGACTAGGTTGACCTAGTTTGTTATAGGATTGTAATTTTGAAGATTGCAAACTTGTGAAAAATAGAACTATAATGAAGAATTGAATTGAAAGTGAGAGAAATAAAGGAACCTTGGTGGTTTGGAAGATTTTGAATACTGTGAAATCTTTTTTGAAGTGCCTTGAGTGTTTCTTACAAGTTTTGCCAACTATGTTGACTGGATTGACTAATTCTATATAATCCCTATCTGTTTAAGCATGTTGAGATGACTAAGTTGACCTGGTTAACCTAGTTTTTTATCTAAAATCTATTTTAAATACTAAGTCAACTTGCATGACTTATTTTTCTATTTTAGAGCTAAATAAGAGACTAATTTGACCTATTCAACGTAGTCTACTATCTAAAATTGAATAAGAGTACTATGTCAACCTTTTTGGTCTAGTAACCTATATCTGATGAAGACCTACATAGAAATAATAGAGTTATTTTGATGTGACTGTGTGTTAAACCTATGCATATAAGTTATAACTATACTGGCCTAGTTAACCTCATATCACAAATATATAAAAAATAAAATAAAATGATAGAAATGCATAACATGAAATAAAGCTTGAAATGTTTAGTTTCACGTCAAGTTCACCAAAATGTATGCAATAACAAATGCATCATATCTATAAATCAATCCTATTTAGGAGAAGATAGATCATAATTAAACTTATAATTGGGGATATATTAGATAATCGATATCATGACCAATATGGATCTACTAGACCAAATTAGGGGATCTCTTACCACAATATTATTACTAGGGAGGGTTCCAAAGCCTTCAGTCAAGCAAAACTATGTAATAACCCTAACTAAGTCCTATGTTTTCATATTTACTATAATAATAAAAAGTAAAGTAAATGTCTAATATAGTGCTCACCAAAGCTTGTGGCATAAAGTAGGGGTATAAACAA
The DNA here is from genome assembly GCA_037957365.1 of Torreya grandis. Lineage (NCBI taxonomy): Eukaryota > Viridiplantae > Streptophyta > Pinopsida > Cupressales > Taxaceae > Torreya > Torreya grandis. The sequence continues at coordinate 49,736 of JARHVA010004028.1, read as the reverse complement.
AAAAATTAAACATGCATAGAAGACATATAATCATGTCAATGTTTACAAAATCCTAATGCTTGGAAAATAAGTGTAAATGCATATATATCTACTCTTATAAAGGAAAACAAAGTTAGGAATACTTACCTTTGAAGATGAACCCTTCAAGACTCGATCCCTCCCTTGGAAAAGGTGTTTTACAAGAGGTTTTCATGCTATGTATGGATGATAAGGATAAATCATCTCTAGGATACACAACCTACTAATGCATCTAAAAGACTTATTCACAAGACAAGATACATATTTCCAAAGAAAGTATGGAACCCTAATCTTGTTTCTCACGTAGAATGGCGGATAAGAATATGCGTAATATATCTTACTTCTTATTATCTTCTCTTAAAAATGACAAAATTTTTGTATTTATATAGGTGGATCTAACCCTAAACCCTTCCAAAAATTTTGATCGACAAGGTCGACCCTATCGACCTAGTATCATTATTGACAAAAACTCACTAGGTCATAGATTGGGTCGACTAAGGGTTTATCTAGACCCTAAATACATTTTGTCAATAAGAGTACAAGGTCACCATAGCTGAAATAGTTATGTAAACTATAAAAAAGGGATTTAGGTTAGGAAAAGGGCTAATGAAGGGTAGGAGTGTGTAAAAGAGAAGGAAAAGCTTAAGGGAGTGGTTTTTAGGATATAAGTGTGTAGATATCAAGTGGAAAAAGGGAAAATAATCCTACAAAGCACCAATGGTCTACCCACCGCTTTCTTGGTCCACCCTTTAAGGCATGCACTCAGACAGATTAAGGCTCAATGGGTTCCTACAAAATAAAAAGCATCATTAATTAATAAAAGTTTGAAAATATTATGTGTATATAGTTATAACACAATTACCAATTAAAACTCTGAGCATAGTTCCTTTTAGTACACCATAGATTTTAGTGGAACCACTAGTGTAGGTTAGGTCTAATCCTAAAATGTTGCCACATATACATACTTTCCCATAGAGACCATTATTATAGATACTCTTTCATCATATATATGTTGAAAATTATATATGGCCTCCCTCCACTCACTTTATTTTGAGATTAGTATCACTGAGTTATTAGGGTTCTTAGCAGAGGGAACCTATGTTAGCTATAGCATCTTCTACCAGATGGGTCCCTAATACCCCTATAGTTCACAAGATACCACAATAAGTTCACAAATTCCTATCACCAATTCACAAATAGGGACAAATATAGATCACTCAATATAACAGGTTCTATGGCCACAATTAACCTTTCATAAAACATGCATGATCATTTTTCTTTTATTTGGCATAGGCCACATTCATAGTGAGTCTCCCATTAGACTCATCAATTAGTATTGTTCCTCCCTTCCTGTACATAATTTCCTTCTATCTTGCTCCTTTTATATATTTTAATTTTTATGTTGATTGTACATATATTATATCTATAAAATACAAAAATAAAATAATATGTCAAAAACATAAAAACATTCAAATATTTACTCAAAAAATACAAAATTATAGATCATATGCATATCCATGTTTACATCTATTATATTTTCCAAACACTACATATGTTAGCTATCTTAGTATAGTTGATTTTATCATACCTACATGTTTCACTTCTTCTTTGTGAGTGCATTTAGATTATTATACAACTCAGCTCCACTACATTGATCCATATTTACTATATATACCCACTAGGAGCATGTACATTGATACATGGCTTATTCATTTGACACATTAACCTATTTGGGGCACCCTATACATATTTTTGGTTACCATGTTACATATTTCTCAACTCTACATCATAGATTTAACTTTTTTATATATTTATATTAATCATGCTACATTTACTCATATTTTTTGCTGATTACTACTACTTTAGACTCAATATATGTACATATTAGCTCTTACATAGATTTGTATTACATGTTCATGCATACTTTCATTTATATATTTCCTAGTTAGAATTGATTGTATCTCTATTCTTATTTTATTTAAGGTCATTTGAATATGCCATTGCTCTTTAGCTCTATGCCACTTCTTTTCATAGTATGTATGCTTTGGACATGTGCCCATGTCCTTGAGTGTGCCTTCCTAAGTGTGTATGTGAATATTTGAACATGTCCTTCTATGTGACTCTTATCCAACTTGTTTATTTATTTCATATGTGGACATTTGAATTTTTCCTTGTATGTCTTATCTTCTTAGATTTATTTACATGTACCCATGTCCCTTGTATTGTGGCCCATTGGCCTAATGTGTGATCCTCATGTGTGTTGTATGTATGTTTTATTATATGCATCATGTCCATGACACTTATCTCTTGCTTGTTACACACTCCATTTTTACATGCGAAGAGGGACCTCATGCATCTCCCCTTCCTACTTGGGTGTCACTATGGACATCATGCCCCATCCCCCTAGGTATCTACTCAGATATTACTCAAAATTTTTGTTACATACATGTTTGTATCTACCTTGACAACCTTGTGAATGTTATACATAACATACATTTCATATTACAAACTTACACATAGATTATATTACATTATGATGTTATGTATGTACATTATATTGGATTATTATGTAGATATCGTATATGCTCTGGATAATACACATTTTGTATAGATTTTTATTTTGCAGGATAATTATTGAAAATGTTTAACAACTAACCTAAAAAAAAGGGGGAATTCACAATGATTTGTCATAGAGATCAGGATCTCGTAGTGCACTCATAATACATTTCTATCACATAGGTATAGATTATAAAAATCAAACTCAGGTAAACATAATGGGAAAATAGTGACACAAAGATCAGTACAGTTTCATAAAAATTAGATAAATAGGACATTATCACCCAAATTGGGAAACTATAACCACATGGTGATGCTATCTAATATATGGTACTACTATCTAGTAGCCTTAGTTTCATAAAAATCTAGATTGGATAAAAAAGTATAGTAAGTGTAGTCTAGGTTTACATAGGTTCAATTATAGATTTACTAGTTTAGATCAAATTCATACTATTTTTATTAGATTGGGGGAATCATGTGCAACATATCCATTCCCATTTATAGTTTAGTACTTAGATACAAATTATTATAACTCAATCTAGAATCCATATGTTCAAATATCAGATTTGGAGGCATGTACATGGTACGTTATTTATATTTACTCACTTACACAATTGGTTGATTAGATGGAATGAAAAATTCCATGTTATTCTCTATGATATACACATCCAACATAATATTTACACACTAATTTCATGCCTTACTCCATTTATAATGGTTGGCATTCTCAAGTGGCCTAGAGCTACCTAATATACCTGAGTGGCCACAAAGCCAACATTTACAATTAGACATTTATATTTATATCATGTTTTTCTAGTTTTAGATGCATCTACTACACAAGGGTAGGAAATTATGGATTCATAGTGTACTTTAATTTTTTATCCACCTACATGAGAGGGCTAGAAACACCATCAGTCCAATCCAAGATATTCACTTGTCATGATCTACCAAGTAGGGGTGGGAAATGATGGGTCAAAAATGTTTTGAGTTTTTGAGCTACTCACACATGAGGATTGAGTAAGACTTTAACTCAATCCAATGTATTCACCAATTGATCACCATATACATGCACACACATAAATTATCACTGTGTTTCTGCATTGGTTCATGTACTTAGTGAGGTGTACTTATTACTTTCCTCTCTCTTATCCCTTTACATAGTTTTATTTGGTTTTACTCACTTTAAATTATTTACTTAGTTTTATCTTTGATTTTGATATCTCTTAAGGATTTGTCTATGCATGATTCAATTTTAGGACATGCATTAGATCATGCTTCACATACTCAAACCTAGCTTCATGAGATTTACCTCTTAGGTAAATGTAGTTATACTTCTTTTTTTTTAATCCTAATCATTTTTCTTTGCTACATTTATAAAATAAAATGGGGGATATTTAATCACCTAAAAGTGACATTTAAGTGTAAGAGTGATAATTGAGACCACTTATACCTAGTTTAGCCCTAGACCTATCCTGTAGCCTATTTTGACACTTATCCAGCCTTTATGTGGGCCACAAGCACCCCTAGTCATCCCTAAAGTAATCTTAAACCTTAATTATTGTATCTTGGCCCTTTGTCCTTAGTATTCTACCACTAGGATAATAGCAACTTAATGGCGATAGTAGTCTCACATGGTGCTACTATTATTTTCCCTCCTCTTTTCACAAAGCAAATATCTTTTCAAAACATAAACCCCCTAAGGTTGGTCTATACCTCTTGTATAACCCATACAATCACTATAACAATATAAATACATGAATTTTAGATTTTTAATGACTAGATAAAAATAAGATTCAAATTACATATGAAAATCCAAAATAAGTTGTGCATAATTAACATTATCATTCCCTATTTTGATCTACTTCTGCATACTACCATCTAAAACATTCCTAAGCTTAAATTACTTAGATTTCTAGTCTAAATAAAATTCAAAGAACTAAATTCAACTATCATGATAGCTTAATTTACACTTGCACTAATACTTAGGTGGGGAGAACTACAAGAGGATTGATCCCTCTTCAAATTATTGATATGTAGGTAACTCTCATCACAACGAGGCATTGAGGATGTCTAGCCTACCCCACTAAAAAAAAACTTTTCATCTTGTATCAATTGAATGCCCTAACAACATGGAGTATTAGGTTTTGATCAAAAAATTAGTTAAAATAGGTAATCTATAGGGTTTCCAAACTCCTGCATGTAGGAATAGAACTTACAAATTCATACATAAGTGTGCCTAGAAGCTCAAGATAGTCATGCACAAAGGACATTACCACTAAAATAGGGACATTTTCACCACATAGAGCTATTTTATAATTATGATGATACTATTTAGGAGGGGTTTTTACACCTAAATTTTATTCATGACACTCAGACCAATCTCTACCTTATTTTTTAGCCTTCAAATCATCCATCTTAGTCATTTTTAGCTAATTTCTTACTTGCATTATTTATTACTTTTTTTGGAAAGGTCAATTTTTTTAAAAAACAATGGTTGTATTTATTACATATTTCTATCTTGATTTATTATACTCAGCTCTTTAAAAAACATAGGATTTACATTCACTAAGTCCTAAAAGGTCAAAATAGTAAGCAAATTATGTCATAATGACATCAAAAATAGGACATATGTCAAGATACAATCTAAAATATAACATGTACATATCCTAAATGCACCATATATGCATATAATGTGGCCCATATCAACATATAAAATATATTTTACCTATAACTAGAAACCTATCATAATAACTAGTTCTCTTATTTGTCATTGTGTCTAAATAAATTATGTTTCCTTACCGTACATGTAGAACAAAGGGTTTTGTGTGATGATTTAAATTTTAAGAATTTATGGAGTTTAATACCTAGGTTGTAAAAGGGTTTGATTATAGTAAATTATTGTATAAAATATGTAATAAATATAGCCACTAATTTGTACAAGAATTAACCTAACCTGATATTTCTTAAAATAGTAATTAATGACAAAAATAAGTACTTAGTTAGATATTGATAAAAAATAGTGTGGAAGTTGATCTGAATGTTACAAAAAGAATCCAGGTGTTAGAAACCCTCTTGGATATTATTGTGGTACCTTGGATAATAGTACACTCTATTAGTGTCCTAATTTTAGTGTTAGTTTCCTTTATGTAAAAACTATGTGATCTTTTGGGTGCACATTTGGTTGAGTTTGATCTATTTATACATGTGTAGATTCACTATCTATGCACTATTTTTGATTGATTTAGGATAAAACCTAGACCTCCATGTTTCTAGGTTATTTGAGTGGCATAAGTAGAAAAAGTGTGATATTAGCTAGGTAGGTTGGAAATCCTCAACACCCCACTATGTTGAGAGTTTTGTACATAACAATACTCTAAGGAGTGATCAAGCTTGATGTACTTATCCCTCATAAGTGCTTGGTGCAAGTGAAAATAAATTCGAGTATGAGTCTCAACTTGAATGCTTTGAATGAGGCTTGAGACTATAAATTTGTGTATTCTGAGGTTAAGATGGCTATAGATGTTTGTATGCATAAGTAGGGTATAAAATGGATCAATGACCTTGATTTTTCACTAATTTTTCTAAGCTTGTTTATGGGTATTGCATATGATTTCCACGTAGTGGATAAAATGCTAAAATTCATGTATTTAAATTGATTTAGTGTTTATACAAAGTGTGAAATAGGTTTATACCAACCCTAGGTGTCTTAGGAATTGAAAATATATCTAATGAGGTTGAAATTTGGCAAAGGACACTAGCATGGTCCATTGGTCATTAACATGAGTCACTAGTGTTTAAAGAATTGTGTTAGTGTCCAGGTGGTAGAGCCTAGAGCACTAAGGGATTCAATCTATAGGGGAAGGTCTGAGACTAAATATTTAGATGTTTGAGGATGTGTGATACCGTCACAAATGATGGATAATGTTAAAAAGAGGCCCTAAGATAGGTCTAAGGATAAGCTAGGTATGGATGGTCTTAAGTGACACTCATTACAATCAAGTGACATTTTATATGACTACACCTCCCCCTTAATTTTATAAATACAATGAAGCAAAATGACTAAGATAAAGGAAAAATAAGCATACCTAGAATTACCTTTGAGGAAAATCTCATGAATGTGGGCCTAATTCTATGAAATGTGCTCCATTGCATTTCTTAAAAATGAAAATTGTGTGAATTAGTCCTTACTTTATGAATATCAAAACCAAAGATAGAACTAAGTAAAGAGATGAGAGAGAGAGAGAGAGAGAGAGAGAGAGAGAGAGAGAGAGAGAGAGAGAGAGAGAGAGAGAGAGAATGAATACACCTTAATGGGTATGTGAACCAATGCAAAACCTAGTGACATCCTCTGTGCAGTTAACTAGTGATTAAATATATGAATAGATTAGACTGAGCTAATGGCTTTCTCAATCCCCATGTGTAGGTGTCTCAATAACTCAATCTAGTTTTGAATCCATCATTACCCACCACTATTTAGTGGATAATAATCTATGAATAACTTGGATTGGATTGATGGCTTCTCCAACCTTCATATGTAGGTGGCTTAAGAACTCAAGTAGGATATGGCTCCGTTATTACCTACCCATGTGTATTAGATGAATTTATAACTACAACTATGTAATGTAACTAAAACTATGTAGGATGGCCTTGGGTCTATTTAGAAAATCTAAAATGAAAAATATCCAAGGGGCCTCTCAGGCACTCAAGAATGTAGGTCAAGGACTATAAAAAATAACAATCATTGAAAATGGAATAAGGCATCAATATATTTTCAAACCAAGTGAAAATTATGTCTAAAGTATGTAACATAGAGAATTACATGGATTTTTCCATTCCATCTAATCAATTAGTGCATAACTGATCATGTGGAAAAATTGTGTCATGCACATGCCCCCAATTATGATATCTATGCATATGGATTCTAGACTAAGTTGTAAAAATCTATATCTATGTATCTAAAATTAAAATGGGAGTGATTAAGCTATTCATAATTCCCCCAATATGACCAAACATGATATTATTCTATATAAAACTAAGCATAAACCAATCAAATCTGATAACCTATTACTAAAACTATACAAATCTAGATTGTAACTACTATGTTATTCTGTCAAATCTAGATTTTCTTATCTATCAGCTACTAGATAGTAGCATGGTTCCTTAGACATTATCACACAATGCTAGTGTCCTACTTTGAGCACTAGTGTCTTGTGTGTTATGGTTTTTACAAAATGACTTTGATCTCTATCTAATTATTTTCCACTATGTTTTCTTGATTCTGAGCTCTGTAATTTTATGTTTGCATGTTGAAAACTATAGTCTGAGTGTACTAGGATGGAATTCTCTATATGGAAAACCCTTATGAATTCCCCATATTTTGAGGGGAGTTATTATATATGTGTAATAATTATCCTCAAAATAAAAACTTTGTATGATGTGTGTTAAGCTAAAAACATATGATATCTATGAAATAAACCAATATAATGTGTATACATGACATCATAATGTAAGATAATCTGATCATAAGTTAGTAATGTACTAGGTATGTTTGATATATCATTCACAAGGTTATCAAGATATATGTAACAATGTACGCATGTGCATGAACTACATATTCTAAGAATAATCTATGTAAATTACTTAAGGGGATGGGGTATGATGTCCATTAAGGCACCCAATGAGGAAGGGGAGATGAATGATGTTCCTCATGGCATTGAAAATTAGGTATGAAAAAAACAAGAAAGAGACAAGTGTCATGGACATGACACATACATAAAAACACATGAGGCACAGAAAGTAGGCCAAGGGACCATAATACAAGGGACATGGGCACATCATTAAATTTGAGAAAGAAATACATGCAAGGACATATTTAATTATCCACATATGCAAAAAATAATGTTCAAACATGTTTTCATACATGATCAAGAAAGAACACATAAAAACATGGCCACATGTCCAAAGCATACATACAATGAAAGGAAGTAGCATAGATCTGTAGAAAAATGACATATTAAAATGACCTATAATATATGTAGAAATAAAGAGATGCAATCAATATAAATTAGTAAATCTATAAGTGAAAGTATGCATGAACATGTGGTACAAATTTGTATAAGAGAATATATATACATAAAATGAGTCTATAGTAGTAGTAATTGATAAAAAAAAGTTGAGTGGTATAAAATGATCAATATCAATATATAATCAATGTTAAATATATGATATAGAGTATCAAAAATGTAACTTGGTAAATTGGAATATGTGTAGTATGATGCCCCCAATGGATGAATGTATTGATATTGAATCTATGTATGTGCCCACAATGGGTAGATTTTAGAAAATATAGAAGAGTCTTGTAAGAATATGTGAATACTTGAAAATAACAAGTGAATAATTTATGTATAATAAAAAAAATTATACTAAAATAAATATCATATTTAGTACTTGGCAAGTATAAATAATGTAAACATGGACATGCAAACAATTTAAATTTTGTGTTTTTAACCAATATTTGAATGTTTTTGTGTTTTTTAGTATATAAGTGTTTTAACCTTTTAGGACATAGATGAATTAAATATTATATTGTTAAATGGATGAGTGTAATAATGATCTATAATGAAATTTTGAAATAACTGATTTAATAAACATTTCTCAAAATAGCAAAAAGAAAGAGAAAGGTGCCTATCTAGAATAAAATAGGTATTTCTATGGATTAGGAGGCCAAAATAGGCTAGATAAATAGGAATACACCTGTTGTTTCTATGACTATAGCTAAAATTTAGTCTCAAAAATTACTACCCTTATGTGGTAGTAGCACCATGTGGTGTTAATGTCCAATTATGATGTGAGTGTCCCTCTCGGAGGAACTATTTGGAACTTTCAAGTAAGATGTAAGAGTTTATGGGGGTCTAATAGGTGGTTATGTGTCTTTTAGTGAGCTCTCTTGTGTCACTATTTTAACTGAATATCTTTCAAAAACCTAATAATAACCTACATACATGAAATAATAATTGGTTTAAGTGCAAAAATAAGGGAAAACTTGGGCTGTGGGATTTTATAATTGCACAAAGCAGAACCCTATTGTCTTGGTGACTGCATACATTAACCCCAATGTTATTGGTCTCATATCACATGTAGTTCTCCCTTAGAGAATATACAT
>JARHVA010004028.1:0-35000 GCA_037957365.1 Torreya grandis | reverse complement strand
ATAATGATGTTTTGGAGGATAGATTAGTGGATAAGGCCATCCATAGTGTTGGTTTTTATGCCCATCTATTCGATCGAGTGGTGATATCTACTATAGCATATAGATGAATGGATGTGAATAGATACAAGGAACACATAGAGTTGCATAGATGGACCATTCCCACACCTGATGTTATGGGTGGGGATAATAGGTAGATAGTGTATGATTACATACATCTACATTGAGAGAATTCAGAGTGTATGATTGAGCTAGGTATATATCATGAGAGAGAGAGAGTAGATACAGTCTTCAATCAAGGTCACAAAGGGAGAGTGGAACCTCTAGTTCTTTCATGGCTATGTTTGAGAGTGAAAGGAGTGGGCTAGTCCTAGTGGCCATGTCTATATTATTAAGTGATGTACTATACTAGTATTGAAACTATGTTCTGGTTTATTCATATGGATATTCATTGTTATGTGGGCATTGTGTATATTGGTATCTTGCTCTATTATATTATGCATGTTTACATGTGTTTAATTATTTTGATTATTTTAAATGGAAATACTAATATATGTTATTTTCTAAGTAATGGTAATGAATTTTTTATCTATTTATAAATTTTTAAGTAGACATGTGTAAAGGACTAAGAATGGTATTTGTTGGTATAATTTTTATACATATTTTATAAGATATCTATGTGTAGATCATGTGACTAAGGTATTCACTATCTAAACCTAGATGACAGGTAAACCAATGACCATACTACTCATGTTGTGTCAGTGTATAATTAGACTCTAGAACTAAAACTACATGTGATACACTACTAGTGGATAAGTGTGTAGACTCTATAACAAATAGATTGAGTGGAATTCATGATAAAACTTTACTCTGAGCTTTACGATCTCTAGAAAATATCTTGATTATCTATTGGAATATGTTTTGATCTTTGTGATCTCGTACAAATATATTGACTGGTTATTGGACTATGTTTTGATCTTTGTGATCTCTTGTAAAAATATTGATCAGTGGTTGAACTGAGACTGTATTGTAATCTTTGTAATTATTTCCAAATTTATTGATTGGAGTGTAAAATAAATTTATTCTCTAATATTCATAGTTATTTCCAAATATCTTTATTGGTGTGAAAATTAAATATGTGATTTGATCTGTATGAACTAGATAGCATTTATATTAAATATGTGGTGCACAAGATTACTCATAAATAGGTGCCATAGAAACCACATGGATCATCCAATGAGTAAGAAATGGCTCCTCAAAGGGAACATCTCAGGATAGATCTATCATAGAGGAGTGTGATCTAAGAGACTATGGATACTAAGATATCGATGCCCCTATCTGAATGTTATAATGTCTCAATTGACATATTGGTTAATGTAGTCTCAAAGTGCATATCAATGTTGTCTCAATATCCATTTATCTTATGAAAATTATTATATGTCTTATTTTGTCCCCTATGAAAATGGTGTGCTAGATGATGATTAGCAGGAGTAAGTGTGATCATATTTTTATCTAATAATGCAAGAAAGATGTCATGAGTTATATCCCTATGTAAAAATTAATTAACCTCTCTATTTGTGTCATGTTCTCTACTCACTTTAGGAGGTGCTCTATGAATTAGTTCTTTACCTTTGTTGACTATCTTTATTGGTTATTCATGTTCTATTGGTTTCTTAATCAGAAGTGGAGTAGGTTCTTGTACCATGTTAGATGACTATATCTCTAAGAAATATATATCCAAATCTACCTCTAAATGTGTAACCACTAGTACCAATTCATCCTCTAATTCTATAGTTGTGTTACATAGATGCCAAAATGATTTTGATGTCTGATATAATAATTTATCCTTAAGAGGAAAAATTAGGCCTCTAGCAAAGATGTATTGTACCTCTAAATTTTTTAGATGATAAATTAATTGATGCAAACATGACTTGAATCATAGAATATATTTATTTGTTGGTTCTGTCTCACTCTAATGTAATCAATGTAACCTATCATGTGTGACTTGAGGTTCCTTATTCTGTATGTAGTGCTTGATAAATATTGATTCTAACTCCTCATATATATGTAACAACCCATTAGGGATTGCATGTTGGAACCAATTTAGTGCTTCCCCATCTAGGGACCTTGGAAATACTAGTAGTAGAGTCAACTTATTGGTGACATATGGCATGGATTTCTCATAAGCCTGAAGGTGCAAGTATGGGTCTCCATGACCATCAAATGTAGGTAACGCTAGTATTTAAAATTTGGGTGGAAACCTTATGGTGAATATTTTGCATGGAATAAGGTTACACAGATGACATTGGCATCAATCTAAGATTGGCACTAATGTAAGATGGTGTACTTGTTGATGCAAAACATGCATGGCATGCATCAAGGAAATTAACACTTGTGAAGGTACATTATCATCATTAAGGGGTTCATTTAATATTTTAATTTATTTATTTATCTTATCCATTGGTATATTGAATTGGGAACCTTTGTTATTGAGGATTGGTCTACTCTCTATAACCTTTGAAGGTGTGATAGCTAGGACCTAGTTAGAGGGAAATGAGCTATCACCCTCACTTAGGTTAGTTTGAGAAATGGTTTTTACTATAGTAAGGGGGATTTAGGGAGATCCATTAGTATCTCTTATTTTGTTCATTTTTAAATAAGTATCACATTCTAATTGCTTAGAAGGTATTTTATTATCATTTGAACATAAGTTTTGTAAACTATGAACATAAGAATATGTGTGTGTATGTGTTTTTTTTAACATGTGACAACATTTTTTGGAAAAAGATAAATAGGTGAAGTAGGAGGATAAATAGAAGGTATAGACTCCATGTCTTCTTAATCATAATCATAATAATCATCATAATCCCAAGGTTCATCAAAATTAAATTTTAATTCACTTATAGAAGTAAAAATAGAAGTATCATTTACATGCTCACAAAGAGAGAGAGAGAGAGAGAGAGAGAGAGAGAGAGAGAGAGAGAGAGAGAGAGAGAGAGAGAGAGAGAGATAATATTTTAAATTTTTACTAATATGAAACATGCCATCATGTGTGGGTGTAATGCAACACATCTATGCACTATCTATGCATGGAATTCATGAAATATTATTACTTTCAATCTTGGATTCAAGGGTCAAAGAAGTAGCAATCATGTTTCTATTTTGCATATTAAAACATGTAGGAGGAAAATTAGAGACACTTACATTATTAATATGTTGTAAAGAATCATTGCATTGAGATTGGAATGTAAAATAAGGTTATAAAATAATTTTAGAAACCTTAGATTGTGTATTGGTAAAAGGTTTAATATCATTGGTACATGATTTTTCAAACTTAATTAAGAAGGGTAAAGAAGATGCATTGCTTTTATCTACTTTACTTGAATCATACACAAGTGGATTTCATGTATTACACTTATATTAATTTAAATTGAATAATTGCGTAGTGAATGTAGTTGATAAGATAGGATTACATTGGAATAAAGAACTACCAACAAGATGGTATTTTATCATGATATTATTGGTTTGATTTTGAGGTGTAAGAGAATAGGGATATGAAAGAGAAGAAGATGTATCTAATATATCCTCATCAACATTTTCATTGTCATGCTCATAGTAATCCTCATAACCATCATTACTAAAATATTCATCATAATCATTATAATTGAAATCATTATCATGTTCTAATGTACAATCTTGAAAAAAAATCCATTAATTATTATAATTATAAAAAAATAGAAATTCATCAATTGGGTGAGGGGTAGAGGACTTCTTAGATTCCAGTTTAAACTTGCCAAAGAAGATAATGTAAATAATGAATAGCAAGCACATGAGAGGTATAATGTAATCTAACATAAGTATATGTGCACCTATGATAAATATTTGACTCAATGTGTAAAATAAATTAGGATTATATGTGAAACCTTAATAGCTAGTATTTGGATGTGTAGGGACCTAGTATGTGGATCTAGGTTTTTGAATGAGGGTTATTTTGCAAAAAATTAAAATACATTAAATTGATGAAAAATTAATATGATTTTAATTTAAATGAGATAGGTTATGCTAAAAATCAAGAAAAAAAAAGTTTGTGACACTAATTTAGTGCATAAAAAGTCAGAAGATGGTAAACCCTAGGCAAAGCTAGGGTTTTAAGCAACATTCAAAGTAAGTCAAGTTCACCAAATGTTTTAACCTTTTAGGACTTAGATGAATTAAATCTTATGTTTTTAAAGGGTTGAGTATAATAATAATCTGGAATGAAAATTAGAAATAATTGATTTGACAAACCTTTCCCAAAATGGAAAGGATAGAGAGCAAGAGCACTTATCTAGAATAAAATAACTATTTTTATGAATTAATAGGATGAAATAGTCTAGATAAATAGTAAGACACCTTATATTATATGACTATAGTTTAAATCTAATCTCAAATAATAGCACCCTTATGTGAATAGTAAGACCATGTGGCACTAGTGTCCAATTATGGCACTAGTGTCCCTCTTGAAGGAACTATATGGAACTTCCAAAGAAGCTACAGGAGGTTTTGGGGGTCATATAAGTGGTTTTGTGTCTTTTGAGAGTTCACCTGGGTCACTATTTTAGCTAAATATCTTCTAAAACCCTAATGATTACTTGCACACATGAAACAAAAACCAAATCAAATGCAAAGGGAAGTGAAAAACTAGGTTTTGGGATATTATGATTGCATAGATGAGAACTCCTATTGTCTTGGCCACTACCTACATTAAACCCAATGTTAGGGGTCTCAAATCACATGTAGTTATCCCTTATGAAATGTGCATAATCAACATGCATGGTATGCTAGAATGAATTTTTCTTAGGCCCTTATTTGATCAAGACTGAAATGTCTAGATGTGATAGTTGAGGAGTATGCAGAGTAATGAGTTGTACTATTGATTGATTTTATGTAATTATGTGCTAAAATAGTAAGTTTTATATTTAAAATGCCTTTTAATTCTATTTATATATAAGGAACTTTTATTTAAATATAAAATCTTGTTTATTGGCTGAAAATTCATAAAAAGGGGATAAAAAAACATAAGAGAAGGCTCAAGGTAGGGTTAAAACCCAAACACATGAGAAAATGGCCATCAAACACTAGATCCAGAATTGGACACTAGTACCACATGGTGTTATTATCTTGAAAATGGTGCTAGTGCATTGAGATCTAAAGAGAGAGATAATACCAATCAAGATAGGCTAGGGGGGCCTACGACTAGGAGGCAGTGACCTAAGACCACTGGGGGTACAATAAAAAGGGAATATAATACATAAGAAAGATCAAAAGACCCAAAATGACCACATGAATAAGGATTGTATGACCTTTATGTGAAAGAGCAAAAAATACATAATATTTGTGTTTATTTGACCAAATTAGGGTGTATACAATAAGCTATGTACAAGAAATTATGAAAATAAAACTATATACAAGGGGAAAGGTAAGAGAAGCTATGACAAGTAGAGAGGAACATACTACACAATTAATCTCATAAGAGACTGACAATCAATGTGGCTTGTATCAAATAGAGGAAGAGTGATCATGCATGTTGTGAAACTAAGTATCTAGGATCTAAGAATCAAATGTAATGAGTGATTTATATATGAAACTATCTATGGAATAAGGCTATGAATTTTTGAAGTGGACTGAATTGGCCTATGAATTAGAGGGCTCTTAAGGACCCATCTAGTAGAATAAATTATAACTAGTGTAGATGCTTTTTATTATAACCTTGATCTATGTGGTGGTGGAGAGAAAGGTCCTCTAGAATCGATATCATGTACCTAAATTAGGGGTCTTTTTAATAAAGGTCTCCATGAGAGTGTATGTATATGTGGTATTGTTGTAGGAGTAGACCTCACCTACTCTAGTGGATCAACTAACATCTAAGGTGTGCTAATAGAATATATGCCTAGAATTATAACTAGTAACTATTATATAAGTGGTTGTGGAATAGGTAAAGGATACACATGTGGAAGGCCCTCAGCTTTAACCACCTAATCAGAATGTATATAGTTGAGATATCTATGTACAGTGGATGGAATGGCTCTAAGTTATTATATCCAAGGCCTACCCAATAACATATCAAATGTACCTATAATAGGTACTAATATGACTCTAGTGTCCACATGTGTGGACCCAACCTATAATGGTATTACTATTTCCTGATGGAGTTCTAGACATGGCCACTAAAACCATGAATAATTATATCTATCTAAGAAATATCCTACTTAGAATAACCCAAGTGATATAAAAGTGTGATAGTATGCATGTTGACACTAGACCTATTATCAAACATGAAACTTTGAATAAGATGATGATCAATGTAGGCTTGTATAAAGAGTTCATAAAAATTTATGTCATCATCAAATATCTCCTACTCTAAGAAAGTGATGAGAGGTCTAGCTAGAATTATAGTATGACAAACCCCAATGATATTATTTAGAGGGGGTCTGTCCATTATTTGACTATGATAGGATGTTGGTGGTGGTCATACTTGATATGTATAATGAGCACCTAAAGTGCCTAATATTTCATTAGCTATATGTTTTGGAAATGGATCTGAAAATAATTTCAATGCTTTTTATTGTGTTTGTTGTGCTCTAGGTGCCTTTATAGGATTTTTGAGATTAATGATATTATATTATATCAAATCTTATATCTTATGTCATAAGTTAATTCATTTGTTTGTAATAAGGCTTGGTGATCTATGATATTCATATAATTCATTGGAATCATAGTTATTTATAAGAGGCATAATAGTACCAACCTATTTGAAGGGAGATAAAGATATGGCATTGCATTCTATGAGCTACTATAGAACCCATGTTGGAGACTGAGGAAGAGTCATGAAATGTATCTTTGGAAGAGTTTATAGGACCATGTAAGGAGGTGGCTCTAAAGCTACATTAATTTTTTTTTTTAATCATTCTTGTTCTCATTAGGCTTTACCTTATATGGGGGCTTATTGAAACTCGTAGTAGTTGAATCTAATCGAGTTGTGTAAGTTAGTTTTCCCATGGAGAGAATCTTAAATTCCCATTATTTCACTATATGATAAATATCTATGATAGATGGAAACTTATTAAATAGGATAACTTCATGAAATACTAGTAATAAAATCTACTGGAATATTTTTTGGATTTTTTTATCTACCATAGGGCTAGTCATCTTTGCTAATATAGTTTTATATTACAATACATATTTAGCTATTGGCTCATTGGATTTTTTTGAGTTATGCAACTTGAGTATATGAAACCTTATCACTAATGTTGATTTAAAAATGTGCTAAAAACATATCTACCAAAATATTTAATGATGTGATAGACTAATTAGGAATATCATAGAACCATTATGATGCATATTCCTTTAAACTATTAGAGAACAACTTAGTGAGGAGAAAATCATTGGAGACATAGTTTAAATGTGCTACATGGAAATATCATATATGATGCTCTAGGTCACCCTTAACATCATATAAGTTAATATTGGGTATAAAAAATGTGGATGTCAAGGGAATTTTTGCTATATGTTATGCCAAATGTGTATGTAAAAAAACATGATAATCCAAGGCATGAGATTGCCTATTACCACCCTATTGAATATGTAGCACCTTAGCCTATAGATAATAGATATTATTCATAAGGTATTGTACATATAGAGATGAGGAACTATCCATATGAGGTGTTTCCATTATTGAAGGTTTTTGAGTTAGAATAGGTTGTTGTGTAATCTGAGTTGCCCCCAAATTAGTTGTAACAATATTGGTATCTGGGGGAGTAACAGATTGACCATTATTAGATTTGTTATTTATTTCCATTATGGCTTGTATAATCTATGAATGATCATGGATTTTTTCCATATTTCTATCTATAAAACTTTATAAAATATTATCCTTATTGACTATAATATTTTCATTATCAAGTGGGAGGAGTGTGTCTTGATTCCCATCTTGTGTATAATTTTGATCTTGATTATATTTCTCATCTTGAGATGTATTATCATCAAAGTTCACATAATCAAGGTGTGAAGGATCAATGAGGGGGGTTGTAATTGGTCTTTTATCCATGGTATAATCTCAAACACAAGGAATTTGAGTATGCTCAGTAAGATTGCCACTACGCTTAGCACTTCTTCTTAAAGAAAGAGATACAACCTTTTGAGATGGCATATATCAAATAAAGTGAAATAGTGCTGCTAAAATAAAATATATAAAACTAAAAATCCCAACACAACCAAGGTAAAGGGTAAAAATGATACAAACCCTATAATTATATAGTGATAGGGTTTAGGTAGTATTCAAAGTAAGTTAGATTCACTAAATGATTTTACTTTTAAGGTTTTATGGAGTTTAATCCCTAGGTTCTTAAATGTTCTTAGTAAATTAAATTAGGGTATAAAATAAGCAATTAATATATCTATTTATTGGTGGAATAATTGACCTAATCTAATATTTCTAAAAATAACATTGAATGACACAAATAAGTACTTAGAAATTGACTGAGACAGATGATCTGAGTGTTGAAAATTGGTGGAAGTTGATCTGAGTGTCACAAATAAGATTTAGGTGTCAAAAACCCTCCTATATAGTAGTGCAATACCTTGGATAGTATCACACCATGACAGTGTCTTACTTTTAGTGCTAGTGTCCTTGGTGTAAAAAATATGTGATCTTTTAGGCACACCTCTATCTAAGTTTGATCTTCATTTACCTATGTGGACAAACCATGATTCACTGTCTATACACTATTATTTATTGATTTAAGAGAAAACTCTAGACCTCCAAGTTTTTAAGGTATTAAAGTGGCACATGTAGCAAAAGTGTGATGGTTGCTGGGTAGGCTATACATCATTAATGCCATGATGTGTTGAGAGTTACCTACATACTGATACTTTGAGGAATGATCAAGTCTGATGTAGTTCTCCCACATAAGTGTTTGGTGCAAGTGCAAGTGAATGCTAGTATAAGTGAAAACTTGAGTGATTTTAATGAGGATTGAGACTATAAAACTATGTATTTAGAGCTAAAAATGGTTATTAATTATTATATATATAAGTAGGTAAGAATAGGGATCAATGACGTTGATTGTGTACTAATTTTTCTAAGCTTGTTTATGGGTATTGCATATAATTTCAATCTAGTGTATAAAATGATAAAAGTCAAATATTTATACTAATCTAGTGTGTGTGCAAAGTGTGAAATGGGTCAAGTGAACCCTAAGTGTATTAATAATTGAAAATATATATGTTGGGGTTGAAATTTGGCAAAGTACACTAGCATGGTTCTTTGGTCACTAGCATGGGGTGCTAGTGTCCAAAGAGTTATGCGAGTGTCTATGTGGTAGAACCTATAGCAGTAGGGTATAAATCCCTAAGGGAACATATGGAAATAAATTTTGGATTTTTAGGGATGTGTGATACCCACACAAAGGATATATAAGGGTCAAAAGAGTCCATAATATAGGTATAGGCCTAATCTATGGATGGATGATCTCAAGTGACACTCATTACACTCAAGTGAAATTTTATATGACTACACATGACTTATTACAAAGAGAAACTATCATCTCAACATGTGAATCATTGAATGTTTCTTCTAAAACCTCAAAAAATTGTAGTGTTTGCACAACAGATGAAATAGAAATTTTAATGCATTAAAATGATATATGGAAAACTATATAGTTTCCATGAACAAAAAATTCCAGCAAGATGATTATAGACTCACCGTATGCCACCTAAATGGCTATCATGGGCTATGTGGCTGTGAATATATCAATGATGGATAATCCTATGGATAATATATATATATATATATATATATATATATATATATATATATATATATCATTATATTTATATGTGTAAAAAACTATAAATATGACATAGAGTATCATTCCTTGAAGCTAAAAAACCATTTTAAGTTATGTGTTCTCACCAGTCTATGTTTTTAAATCATGTGCTATGGAGGAGATAGTGGATCTTGAGATGAAACCACAACATCAATCAAACATTATTTTGATCCACAATGGGTACCCATAGAATCACTCATCATCTATAAAATGAATAAATTAAAGAGATCAATTATGAATCAAATAAAACTAAACCTAATTTAAGATAAATAAAAATTAATATCATTCCTTTTGTACATAAAGATAAAGCAAGAGAGGGCTAAAAAGAGATAAAAAATCACACATATAAGTTTTAACACTATAATAAATAAAACTAAGACTAATAATAATAAAGATAAATAAGTAAATGTGTATAGAAACCTAATTAAGAATTAAAAATGTATATTTACTAACAATTATCAAGATAAACTTTAGATCTTTGTGAGAAAAACCCAAAATGATTTTGGAAGTAAATTTTATCTAAAAAAATCCTAATTTACCATCATATTGATATAAAAATATAGCTTTCTTAATCTCAAATAATTATACATTTTGAATGTCGATATGAAAGACACTCACAATGACCTAACACTCTCCCGAGATGGTGTGAACCTCTTCTCCACAAGGGACATTAAATATGAGATAAAGAAACTTGAAAAAGGAAATATTAAAGGCATAAAGGGGTATTAAGATTAAATTAATAATATTAGAATCTCTATCCCTACTCCACATATGAAAATATTTTTTTACATTACACTTAGGGAAGGATTTCCTAAATAATGGATGAAAAGTTTGATCATGTGTCTATCTACAAATCTAGGGACAAAAATAATCCTTCTAGTGATAGAACTATTATGATTTTCCATTTACTCACCAATACTTTTGAAACCATTCTAAAGAATAAAATTAGTGTTTCTATAGTTTATATTAATCTTACATCTATAATTCATGATGGCTTCAAAGGAAATTATTTAATAACTGATCGCATTATCACTTTTAGAAGTATTGTAAAAATAAATATGTTATACTTGTGCACCAATAAAATGGAGTCAAAAATGGATGTGAGTGCCTATATGAATAAAGGGCTTGGCCCCATTTATTGGGAGATCCTTTACTCTCTTTATATTTCGACATGGGTGCCCCTAGTTATTGATCTTATAATGTTGGTTTGGACATATGATGTGAACCTATCCCCTCTCCCCATCTTTCTTTAGAGACTTATTTTAAAACAATCATTTTCAAGGCTAAAAAGATATTATAAATCAAATAGAGGCCCCAATATGCAACCCTATATTCATATCCTTTAGGAGGTACAAGATAAAAAACTTGAGAACTAAGCACTAGAATTATGGATATGAAAGACATCCTCCCCACCTTCCACTTAGACCTTGGGCCTCTCCTAGTCATCTCAGGAATATTAAAACCTTAAAGATTATAATTAAAATTATTCCATCTATTTTGGGTCCTAACCCTAATTTGGATGTCTCTTTCACATATTCCATCCCTATTCCATGTTTTAATTTGGACGCCAACATGAATAAACTAGGTTATAAGTATGGGTAGACAAAGTAATACTTAAAATCAATTACATGGCTCCCTCAAAAGCTCCATAATAATAATCCCTCATGTAACCTTCTTACCAACAAAGGTTTCACTCACATGATCCATAAGAAGGCTCTAACACTAGATTTAGATACACTTCTTTGATTAAAGGATTTATTGATGGAAAAATGGCTTTAATAAGTTGTTTTATATGAATTTAATCAATGGAATCAACCCTTGTAGACTGGATCAAATCATCATGGAAATATAATGGAGTCACTAAAATAAAATTCCTTCTTAAGGAACTCTTTCAAGTCACATTTGATATTAAAATTCTATCCATAAAAATTTCCTTGAGAATTGTGGTATCTAATGATAATAGTCTAAGATTCATTGTTAATTACAACTCAAACAATCATTTTAACACAGAGAGTGAGACCTTTCTTTTGAATATTAATAATTCCTAGGTCCCCTTTATCATGGGGTAAGTAACATGTCTCAATAAACCCTATGGAAACCTTGAGATCTCATAGAATTATACCAAAATCTTGGATAGTTTGTCATAGGTAAATTTAAAAAGGTCCCAATAAGAGGAATCATAAATATGGGTTGTATCCAAACCCTTAGTACAAAATGGGACTTACCAACAATAAAAAAAAGCCTTATTAATTTAATATGAAATATTATTCTTAATGTTGTAAATAACATACTACCATTAGAAATAAGGGGTAGCTTGAAAGGCAAAAGGGATCCCTACAATTTTGAACATAAATTTTCAACCCATAATGAAAAAACTAGAAAGGGTGGGGGAAATGATTTTTCCTATAACAATGGTTTTTTTTCAATTGAACATTAAAGCACGAGACATTGAAAAAAATGGAGGACATTCATATATTTTTATTAATAAAGGATTAATTTTATACAATACTAAGAAAGGAATCACCATAAAAAATTCTATTAACATATGGGTTCCCCATTGTGGGAGATTAATCTCATGAACCTGTTAAAGTTGGTTCTCATTTTTGATAGGTTTTATAGATAGTTTTTATCTTTTTCCTAAATTTTATTTTTGTGGATTTATCCCACATTGGTCACTTTGACTTAATTTTTGTTTATCCTTACATATATGCAAGCCTTCTACTTTATAACAAATAGAAGTTATTTTATAGATATTATATGATATTACCTTTGTCTTTTCATATCATCTTTGCATCTCTTACAACCCTTCTTGTGATACTTTTGCTATTAATACTTCATATCTTGGGATTGGAATGATCTTTTTAACATTCCTTTCATAGTGACAGAGTAGTAGGTGTTGTAGCCATCAATTTATGAGTTTGTTATTGTAAGGGTTTGTTCATATATCAAAATTTATTCTTGACATATTGGAGGTGTGTTTTATGTATCTTTGAGATTTTCTTTGGCCATTGACATTTTGTTTTGGACAAATTACAAATTATTTTTGTAGAAAATTGACTCTCTTTTAAATCAATTTTTTCCTCACATATATGTCTAATTTAGAAAATTATTTCACTATTGGAAATATGAGTTCAAGAGGTTTCCAAAAGGTGGTCATAATAATGATTTTGAGAAGTATCGAAGGAGATATAAAGCTCTAAAGATGACCTTACGAATCTGTTTTTCTACAATTTTTTTATGCACAATCAAGAAATAAATCAGATCTTATATTTAAAGTGAAAAATAAGTTTGTAAGGTTGATCTATGTATAATATTTTTATTTTCCTTTGCTACAAATTTATTTCAACTTCATTTTTTTAGATCTGGTATAAATAATTTAATTTTTCTCCAAGAATTTAATTTTTGTGCAATGTTTACTTATTTGACCCATTTTAATGATGGGAAACTTGTAAAAACTATAACTTTTGAACCGTGAATCAAAATTGAGTACTATTTTTTCCAAAAGTGTATATTTTTTATTCTCAATCCATTGGGTTCATTTATCTTATAAAATTCACTAAATTATAAAGTTCCAAATTTGGGGGGCTTACGCTTTTTGGGGATGTTTATTATTTTAATCGGGAGATGTTAAATTGTCATGGGGAGATTTATCTTTTTGAGAGGGTTCTTCTTCTTCTTAATTTTCTCCTTATTTTTTGGTAATGGATTTTTTCTTTTTTGAGCTACTTAACACCTCCAAATACATTATTTAGAGATAAAAATGTGGATATAATTATAGTGGAAAGGCATGTGGAGTGTTATTCTTGGTGACATTCCCCACTTTATAGATGAGGAAGATCTTTTCTAGATTGCATCTATGCAAGATGAGGCTCTTTGTTTGATTTGCCTCTATGTTTCAGATAGTTTGTAGTGTTATGTCATATGTACTACATCACAAAAGGAATATTGGGTTATTATTGTAGCTTTATTTGAAAAGGATACTAAGTCTTTTGGGTCTTTTGCACCTTCTTTTACTTCACTTCCTTTTGTTCCACTTCATTCTCCTCTTGTAAGTAAGGATTTATATTTTGATGATGACATTGATGTTGTTCAATATTTGATTCTTAACAGTGACATGGGTGAGGCACTATTGTAACTTTGTTCTCCTTCTAGTGAAGTTTCACTCTTTACTAGTGACATGAATCAAGATTCTTCTTTATTTTGTGAGAACATACTTCTTGATGGTGATCCAAATAAGGCATTCTTACCTCCTATACCTCTCACTATTCCTTCTTTTTCAATTTTTAGTGAGGAATTGTCTTTTGATGATGGTTTGTTTGAGTTACTTATTACTTCTCATATAATTTTTACTCTTGTCATTCATTTCATTGATCAAAAGGACATGATTCTTGAGGATGTATCACCTTCACCATCAATTTCAGAGATCATAGACAATACACCATCATGACTTCTTGAGTATGACTTTTATTATGACATAATTATTATTCATTCGTCATCATCTCCTCTTATTTATGAGGATATGTGTTTAGATGATAATTTCCATGAGTAACCTATTATTTTTACACATTCTAATTTGGAGCTTGTTGATACTCCTACTACTACATTTGTTATTTGTCCCACTTTGGATCCACCTACTTATGTGTTTGGTTCCTTAAGAAACATACTCTTATATTTGGATATTGCATACTTCACTCTATGGGATATACTTATGGATGTCTTGGTAGACTCTTATAGGGTATTTTATCTATTGTATTAAGCACACCCTACTTTGGTTTTTTTTATTTTCAAAAGTGGGGACCCCCTTTATTTTTAGAGAATGTATATTTTTTTTGGGTGTTTATGAGACTTATTATTTTAATGAGCTTGATATTTGGACATTAAATCACATTTTGATTGTCATTCACCTATTTTCATTTGAAAGGACTTATTGAAACTAATGTATTAATGAAAATTTGGGAAGAATTACTATGTATGATAGGTATTCAGATTGACTTATCCAGATTATTTTCATTTAAAAGACTTTTATTCGGATACTTTTATCCTTCAAAAAATATTGGTTCACAAAATTTGTTTCGAGGACTTTTATTCGAATCATTTATTCTAGTAAATGATTTTTTCTTTGGTAAATTTCCTTCGCAAACTTTGGTATTCATAAAATTTTCTTCAAAAACCTTATCTTTAATAACTTTCCTTCAAAAACTTTGGTATTAAATTTTTTTTAATTACATAAGGTTTATCTTTGAAAACTTTGACCCTTGAAAGGTTCTGATTATTTATAAGGTTTATCTTCAGAAACTTTGGTCTTCAAAAACAATTTGGGAACTTTTCTTTCAAAAGGTTTACTTTCAGTAACTTTTGTATTTGAAATCTTAACTTTGGAAAATTTCTCTTTGATATCTTTCATTTGAAAGGTATATATTTGGGAAATTTCTATGCAACAACTTCCTCTCAAATGATAATCTCTTTGAAGAGTACTTTATCTTCAAGAACTATTCTTTTAGTGGATTTTGGACAAATTCTTGTGAAATGAATTTTTCAAAGAGAATTTTGATTTTCAAGGTATATTAGGCCTAGATTTAAATTTCGAATCCCCTGGCTAAATCATATAGTGACAGATTTCATAAGGAAAAGTCAACATCGTGGCACCCTGAATTATAAAACATCCTATGTGGCATGTACACTAGAACTCGATGGTCAAGTTCAAATTGAATAAAGGTGATGAGATCATAGATGTTTGTGATTAATGGAACATGAATTGGAATTAATTTATTAACATATAACATCGAGCCCCCAATTGATTTCATCTCATTTAATTTTCAAGAGCTTGAGAAAACATAGTCTTCTACCATCTCAAAAGCCCTAACTATGATTAGAATGACTTGTAACTCACATAATTCAATTTTTGAACTATTATTTTCAAAATCTTGAATCATACTAGCATACACAAATAACCATGGCATCTTTTTCCAAGTCATACAAGGGACCCTTAGTACCCTCTAGGTTTTTCATGAAAGACTCTATTGAATATTTAGACATAACTATTGATGTAACTATGTTTGATGTCCTTTATCTCAATTAATCAAATTTTGGAGATTGTAGAGAATGTTAATTCTTTTGTGTTGGAAGAAGACATATTAGCCTAAGAAAAATAACTTATAATGGGCCTACTCCCATTCAAGTGACATGCCCTTCACTACATAGCCACCAATTTAGAGGTCATACCATGTATAGACTTATTGCAAGGCATATTCTTTGAAGGAAAAATTATAGATGGTAGTTATCTACATTATGTTGATAATAACATAGTTTTGGAATACATCTTTGGTTAAGAATTTTTTAGGTTTTTGAGTTTCCCTATCCCATATTTTACATTTTACTTACATATTATAGTCTCTTGGAAGAAAAACAATAATGTGGAGAGAGTAATAGGGAAGAGGATTATCTTAGGTGAGACATTCACTATAAAATAGAATATTAAGAATCTCATCCTTATCACCTAATTCAGGATGGGGTTTTACATAGGAATGACATTGTTGATATGACTCTTCAACCACCCAAGCATCCACTTCCTACATATAGAATGGTTACCCCTACTAGACTTGATCATTACTTCATAGTGCACTTATGCATTGGGATAAGTCATTAGTTCCCACCTACAAGAATAAATTTTGTATAAATATAAGACACCCCAAGGGGAAATTTTTTATATGATGTCATGTTAGATGTATTCATGGGAACTATGTATACGCATAATGGGGTTTTATGGAGTCCCAACCCTTATGTTATAAAGAAAATTATATCTAAATTTTATTCTTGCATTATATATATTCATATTTTAGGAACATTTATAAAATATAATAGGACCTCTACCCTCAAGTTTGGATGGCCATTTATGGCCAGCCTCTAGCTAAGATTTCACCCAACATTGACAAAACACTCAATAATGTGGGAGATTACTGGCTCTACCCTAATTATATTATCATCATAGTTTTTGGTCATAGGGTGGAACCTTTTATAATTCCTAATTTCACTCTTGACAAGGTGGCCAAATAAAAAATTAACTTATAGATATAGAATAGAATAGATGAGGATCTAACAAATAACAATAAAAGGTACTTTACACGATTCCCATATCACTATGAGGAGGATGCAATATAATTTTAGGAGGCATTTTAGGGAAGATAAGAATTCAAGGAAAGCATATGCATTGGCCACTCTACCCAATAGGGATTAGGATCCCCATGGGAGAGTATATCAAGAGATCCACAACCTAGGCATCTTATATAAACATGAGCCATTTGACCATGACTTTATGTTTCTTAACACCAAGGATGATGAGGAAGTGAAATAAAGAGTAGTGACATCAGGCTTGATGGTAGAGTTATTAAGGTTGATATAATATAACCCTTCCCTTACACTCATCCAAGATAAATTCAATATCCCACCACCAATAGGATAGAAATTCTCTAACTTTTGGAGTGGCAGGGCATACCAACAATAGGTATACTAGAGACAATATCCCCAACATCCATCAATGGCTCAAGAAAAATAATAAGAATAAGACCAAATGGTTGGGGAAATATATCTTGATGAAGAATATGAAAAAAAATATTATCTATAAGAGATACATGTTTCTACATAGGTAGAAGAGGAATAAATTTCTCCAATTCAAGCATCTACTATTGAACTAAGGAAAGTTAAGTAGGAATTAGTAGAGGACTTGACACAAGAAAATGATAACACAATATAAAAGATATGGAGATCATTTTATTTGGATTATTTTCATGAGGAATAAATAACAACTATCATGGAATCTTCAATAACCCTAACATCCAAGATGACTTTCCCTCCTCTTCCCTAATAGGTGACTACTCAACAAACTAGGAAAATTACATGGTGTTATCAAAGGAAACTAAGGGGGGAGAGACCTAAGACCCCATTAACAAAATCACCTAGAGAGGCACAACATTTAGTGGAAGGTGAGCCAAGTCAAGATGTTGATGAGGAATATTTATAGAAATCCAAGGTCTTGATCTTACAATCACTAAAATAAAAGGCACCCTTTGGTGGTGATTCATCTGGTAAGGGTGTTCTTTTCACTACCCCCTTAAGCCTTTTTCCTCTAACATTGTTACCAATTACTTCTACCATGTTGTTTCTAGTTGTTTCCACTTTTATTCCAATGAAATCACTCTCTGTTGGTCTTATTTTCATGCACCTAACCTATAATATTCCAATTTACACTTTTACTTCTTCCACAATTGCCCCTGTAATCTGTACTACTATAGTTTCTATTCCTTTGATCTCCATCCCTTTAACCATAATTCTTTCCATCCCAGCCACCTTTACTTCCACTCTTTTAGTATTCACTTATTTTTTCACAACCATTAGCCAACCCATCACTCAAATAGTTATTTCCTATACCCAATTGGGTTTACCATTGCCTTCTTCAAGACTAGTCTAGACCATAACCATAGTAATAACTAAGAGGGACCCAAAAAGAAAACTAGTCTATGTTGTGCACCCCATGCCATAATTAATAAACATAGATTGGTCCAAAATTATTTTTCCCTCGATGCCCAAACCCTCCACTAATCTTGACTATCATGCACAAATAGAATCTTGACCATCAAATCACATAAAGTTCACTCTCTCTTTTAAATTGGACCAAGGAGTTAGGAGATTTAGCTTATAAGAGGCCCAATATGAAGATTATTGAGCTTCCCACTGTAAGCTCATTTTATTCTTTAAATCTCATTTAAACATATGTTAATAACATCACCATAATAGCATATGACCTCTACCCTTAGGTTTATATGGCCATTCATGGATAAACTTTGGCTAGGATATCACCTAGCATTACTACAACACTTTCTAATGTGGGACATTATTGGCTTTACCCCGATTATACTATCATCATGATTGTTGGTCATAGGGTAGACCCTATTCTATTTCCCAAGTTCATTCCTGACAAGGTATTTGAATAATAAATTTCCTTCTAGATATGGAATGAAATAGATGAGGATCTAATAAAAAACAATAAAGGTACTTTCCATGATTCCCATATCACTATTGAGAGGATGTAGTATACTTCCATGAAGCATTTCATGAAATTTGGGAATGCAAGGAAAGTATATGCATTGGCAATTCTATGCCATATGGATTGGGACCCCCATGAGAGAGTCTAATAAAAGATCCATAGCCTAGGCATCCCATATAAACATGAGCCATTTGACCATGGCTTCCTATTTCTTAACACCAAGGATGATGATAAAGTAAAATAAAGAGTAGTCATAGTGGGATTGAGTGAAGACTTATTGAGGGTGATATAAATTGACCCCTCCATTACACTTAGCCAAGCCAAATTTAGGATCCCACCACTAGGAAGATGGAGATACTCTAACTTCTAGAGTCACAAGCCATACCAATAGTCGAAAACTAGGGACAAGATCCCCAACATCTATCATTGGCTCAAGAAAAAAAAGAGTAAGATTAGTTGGATTGGAAAACGTATCTTGCTAAAGAACATGATCAACAACAAGAGTTAAAAGAGATTCCCACTTCTACAAAGGAATAAGAGGAAGAAACTCCTCCTATTTAAGAATTTGTTGTTGAACTAAGGAGAGTTAAGTATGAATTAGAAGAGGTGTTGACAAAAGAAAAGGATATCACAAGTAGTGAAGAGATGGAGATCATTTTCTTGGATTCTTTTGATGAAAAAGAAATAACACCTATTATAGTGGCTTCAATGGTCCTAACATCTAGCATGACATTATTTCCTATTCCCCAATAGGTAATTACTCCATGATCAAGGAAATTGACATGATATTATCAAAGGAAACCAAGGGGAGAGAGACCTCAAACCCCATCCATAGAATCACTTAGAGAGGCATAACCTTCAATGAAAGGTGAGGCAAGTTAAGAATAAGGAATATCTATAGTAATCCAAGGTCTTGAGCTTGTAAGCACTAAAATCAAAGGCACCCCCCAGTGGTGATTCATCTAGTAAGGGTGATCTATTCATTTCCCCTTTAGGTATTTTTCCTCTAATGTCATTACAAGTTACTTATACCATTCCATTTCTAATTGTTTCTACTTTTGTTCCTATGTAATCACTCTTTATTGGTCTTCCTTTCATGCATCCAACCTTTACTCTTCCAATTTCCACTTCTAATTCTTCCACCATTGCCCTTGGAGTCTCTACTACTATAGTTTCCATTCCTTTTATCTCCATCCCTTTAACCATTATGATTTACATCCTAGCCAACTCTACTTCCACTCTTGCAGTCTCCACTTATGTTGCCATAACCATCAGCCAACCCATCACTCAAATAGATACTTTCTCTACCCAATTGGGTTCACCATTGACTTCTTTAAGACCCGTCCAGACCATAAACATTGTAATATGTAAGATGGTACCAAAAATGAAAATAGTCTATGTTTTGCACCCCATGACACACTTTGTGAACATAAACTAGACCAAAATAATTTGGCCATCAATTCCCAAGCCCTCCACTAATCCTAAAATTGAGCCTGATGAGTATGCACAAATAGAATCTCAATAATCAGATCCTAAAAAATTCACTCTTCTAGATTGGGCTAAGGAGTTAGGAGATTTAAATACTAAGAGGCCCAATCTAAATATTACTAAGCTTCTCACTATAAGCTCACTTTTTGAAAAAGCCATTGCCTCAATCTAGAGGGTTAAAGAAAGAAAGATTAAGGATAATTATGGGAGAGGATTAATTTTGGAGGAAAGGGAAAAAATTTATTCCCTTTAAAAAAAGAAACACAAGAATAAGGGTCAGTCCCGATATATTTAAGACCTCAAGTCATACATGGAGACCCATACCGAGGTAGTACTAACCATCCATGAGGGAATGGAACTATCCAGACAAGAACTAGAAGAAGAAATGGAAACTCTCAGAGAGAAGCAATAGGGGATACGAGTTCCTCCTAGTATAGAATAATATGTACAAAGTGTGGCACTTAAGTTATATGAAATTTTATATATAATTCATTTTTTGAAATTCTAATTTGATATGTATGTAAATTCAATAATAAAATTGTTTAAGATTCTTATAGAAGACAAAAATATATTGAATTTGTTGGTATTATACACCTCTAATAAGGTATTCAACCACTTAGATTTGATGACCCATTTAGAGGTATCTAATGCATTGAAATTATCTCTCATAAAAACATGGGAGGCTTAGGATTGGGGGTCATCTTCCAAAGTTTTGGGGAGTAAGCTTGCAGAACAAGAAAAGTAAGCAACACAAATTTTGGGTGAGCTTGAATTAATAGGATTTTGGGATAACATTGGGAAGTTGGTAGCTTAGACCACTTTTGATCAGATGATTTAGAAAGTTTTATATGGTTTAAAATAGAGTTTAGTGGGACTAAACTTGGAGGACATTGAAGCAAAATTGATCACAACAAGGAAGAAGGAAATAGAGGTAGAGGTATTCTGAGTTAGATTTCAAGCCACCAAGATAGAGCATACAAGGGTGATAGAATAAATAGGTAGGATAACTAGACCTCATATTCTTGACATGAATTTAATATGCACAAAACATGTTAATCCATATAAGTATTATCAAGATTTAGACGTAAAGAAGAAAGAAACATCAATGCTTTCTACCAATTTTGACCTTTAGACCCCACTTATAGTGCCAATAATAACACTACCATCAACTTCAGCTTTTTCCAGTTTAAAAAATACATTAATGTTGCCTCATAGTTCAACTCCAACTATAACTCTAATCCAAAAATTGAGTACATCACCAAGTACAAGTCCATTCACCACATCCACAACAACAAGCACAATGATAGTTCCAATAATAGTTTTGAAAAGTGTTAAGCAAGAGCTGATGTATCCTAAAATTAAAGGTTGTTTTTGTATAATTTTGCATTTAATGATTATAAATGAATAGTTAAGTTTTAGTTATGTCCATGTTGTCATTAAATAAATTATTGTTTCCATCATGCACACGTTGCATGTCTAAGGTATCTATAAGTTATGACATGTAACTAAGACTTATGATCTAGTCATTTAGGATGTAATCAAAGTCTTTTGAACTTGGAGGATGAATCAACCCCTTCCTCAAGTTATTTATATACATATAGAACCCTCTTTTCAAAGGTTTAAATTTATGGACCAATATAAAGGAAGAGATCAAGATATTGATTGTCATACAACTATATTTCTTTTTTGTCTTCCTTCTCTATGTTAATGGAATTGAAATTTTCTTTGTCAGTACTAATTCAATAATTTTGAAGAGTGCTACTGCTATGAATGAATCTGATTATTTTAATTTATGAATATTAGTCTTAGATGTGTAATAGCAATTGAGGATTTTTATGTTTCATTATTTTAAGTAGATTGTAAAGTTTGAATTGATAATCTAAGGTGTGTATAGGTATCTATTTAGATATAATCTTATAGGCATGAGTCATAACTACCCTAGTTAACCTTTTAGTTTGAACTGTAATCTCTTAGATAAATTTGTGTAACAGCAACCCTAAAAGAGCAACCTTTAGTTGAGATCATTGAGCATCCTATATTTGGTATCCCAGACTGCTAACCATGCTTTTTCATGAGTGTGCAATAGTTTCAAATGGAAAATAATGGTCTTGGAGATAATTTTCCATCAAATAAATAATCTTAGAATCTACCTTTTAGGAATACAAAATCTTATTTTCTTCCTTACCCTTCTTCCCCTTTTGATTTTCTTTGAGATCTACACACCTTAGAATAATTCTCCACCCATCCAAATCACTTAGTGATTAATTTATATTAGATTCCATGCATCTATCCATAAAACTTGGTTAAATAACCCATAGGCTTAATATGTTATCCCATCACTTATTTTTTAACTGCATACCTTCAACTCATGCCTGGACTGGAACCCTATTCCATAGAGATCCCAAAATATTAGAGGATACCTCATTTAAATTTTTTTGAAGTGTACAGAAAATCCACATCAATAAAAAATGTTAGCACTAGAAAGAGGGCACACTGGTCTATTTTTTCAATAACAGAGGCTACTCACTACATAGAGTTACACCAAAGACACATGAGACATTAACAAAGTCTAGAGCCCAAGTTAGCCTTTGGGTTTCACCATTATGAAATATTAGGAGTCTTAGACCCATACCTATCATCCTTGAGATACATCAAGCCAGGACACCTTCCCTTATAATAAATGTTCCACTTATCAATCTTCATATGGCTCAGACTCAGTTACTCAGATCTATTATTACCATCCACAGGGACCAACACGACCTGCCAACGAATCAAGAAAGTATTTTCCTACCTTATCCCCCTCAAATGGGAGGATGACATGCAAACAGATCAAATCTTTCAAGGCTACTTTGAGGTTAATTAATAGCATCCATGAGGATGTTTCATGCAATATTTTTATTATGATTTGTATCTCAATTTACAAGAAAAATTTATCACCTCATGGAATAAGTGTTAAAATATGTTCCTTTCATAATTTGGACAAGTGACTAATCCAAGTTTGGTGTATCAACTCTTCACTAGCATGAAAAGCGAACCTAGTGAGTCAATCTAGGATTTCAATGCAAGATTATATAATATGTACACTTTATTAAATGCCATGTATAAGATAGACATGAATTTGATGCTCGAGATATACAAGAATGCCCTGTATCCCAATACTACAGTGTTCTTGTAAAGAGATGCCACCACCAATAATTTATCTTTGACATTTTGGGAAGCTATTAATATTAAAAAGTGACTCAATCCACATATTAAACCTCATAATTTAGGTGGGAAACATTAAACAATGGACTCTCATTTTTTAATACAATTCCACATGTTAATCAAAATGCCCCCACATTTAACTAGAATCAGTTGTAAAATCTACCTCTTATGATGTAGCAAACAACAAATCAAAATTATGATTTCTTGAATAATTAGATATAAATAAATGGCCACCAATAGAATCAAAATTAGACTCACATGAATGCAATAGTCACTTAGGTTTTTGGCTCCAACATAGCTGAATTGGATTCGATATAAAGAATGGTCTATGAGCTAAGCAATGATTTCTTGAATATGCATAAATAGGCCTTTCAATAGGCCCACCAACAATTTATAACAACAATAGTGTAATAAGCTACCAAAAATTAATATTGTGGAGACAGATTTTCCCAATTGGTGTAGGGTTCATAACACATCACATCATGAAGAATAAGACTATATAGAGTTCTATGCAGTATTTGAAATATTCCAAAGAGAAATGATTAGACAAGATCAAATGATGAATCCTCTATATCTCCTATTGATTTTGTCCCTTCAAGTTTAGCTATGGTATTTTAAACCTATGAGTCTTTTTTCCATAACGAATATGACAATATTATGGAGGATAATTCTGATGAAGTGCAAGCATTCTATAAGTTCAATAAGAATAATTATAATCTAAGGAATAGGCATCCTCTCACTAAATATACTCCTCCCAATAATATATTTATTCCTTTAAACCCTAAAGCTAATAATAATCCTCCTTCCCCAAAAAGGAATGATCAGCCTCAACATAGAGAGAAACAAAATAAAGGAGGATACAATATTATTGAAGATATGAAGAAAATTAAGGCCAATAACACTCTTCATGAACTAGCAAAAATCATTGAGTAGAAAAAGATATTATGGAAGTTCATCATAGGTAAGTCTATCATAAAAAATTCCAAGACAACCAACACAAACATTATATACAAAGCAAGCCTGAGGTTCCCCCTTTCTTACTATCCATTTGGGCATTTGGCAAGAATATACATAATTGTCTGGTAGATTCTAGAGCTTAAGCAATAGTAATGACAAATTCCATTTGTTATAAGCTTGGTTTGACACCAAATCCATCCAAGAGGATTATGTCATAATTGGATAAAATAGTAGTGCTAGTTTTGGGAGAACTTAATGATGTAATAATTTAGGTTGCCTTAGAACCTAGAGTATAAATGACTATTGACATCTTGGTAGTGGATATTCCTGAAGTATATAGATTATTATTGAGGAGAGATTGGTCAAAAATTTTAAATGAATATCTTTCTATGGACTTTTCACATA
The DNA here is from genome assembly GCA_037957365.1 of Torreya grandis. Classification (NCBI taxonomy): domain Eukaryota; kingdom Viridiplantae; phylum Streptophyta; class Pinopsida; order Cupressales; family Taxaceae; genus Torreya; species Torreya grandis. Next base: position 10,043 of record JARHVA010004028.1, on the reverse strand, counting down.
TTTAGCTACCCTAGAGAGGCATTGTTAACCAGATCAAGATCGATTGAGAACCAAGAATGAAGCACCTTATTATAAAGTACAACACTGCCAATGAAGAAGTAATTTATAAGTCTCCTAGTCTTTAAATTTATACTTTTATTACAAGAAATGAAATGTAGGAATAAATTTAGGTCCTTTCCCAATTATGGACCATCCATTTTAATAGAGTGAGGTATAATAAAAAATTAGGTGTTGGCATCAAACTAGTTGATCCAATGGGAAAGAAATTGTTAGCAGAATACAAGTTCCAATTCCTATACACCAATAATAGAGTAGAGTATGAAGCCCTAAGTATGGGATTATATTTTTCCCTCAAGAACAATGTCAAAGGACTTATGGTATATGAAGACTCTGAGATTGTGATTAACCTTGTCAAAAATAAATATCAATACAAACTATCATATTTAAAAAAATACAAGCATAGGGCATGGGATCTAATTAAATCATTTGAATCTTTCAACATAGTAGTTATCCTAAGAGAAAAAAACCAAGATGCCAATTCATTGGCTACTTTATTATCAAATTTGGCACCTTTACAGGAGTCAAAAGTGTATAAGCTATCCATTTAATTGGTACCCTATCCACTAGTACCAAAAAATGTTGAAAATTTTCAAGTGTTTGATGATGACCAGCAGATCATTCAGTTTTTAACAAATTTAGGATAGTTCAAATCTTAGATAATTGATGATGAGGAAATAATCCATAAGTTCTATGAATAAATGGATGAAGTAGATTTTATCTATCTAAAGGAAAATCATCTCCCATTAGGGATATTCACGTTGGAAAGGATATTCAATACATATCCTCAAGCACAGTTACAAAGGCATCACAAGGTTACTGAATCTGGGTTTAGATTGTAAAATATAGGTGATGAGAGGAATTCACACTTTGTTAATGCTATCTTAAGCTACACACTAGATGGAAGGAAAAAGTTTAAGGAACTAACTATTAGTTATATATATGTAATTACATGGATTGATGGTGACTTAAGGATATTCAATCCTAAATTCATCACCCATATGATTCCACTCAAGCTTGATAATAATCCATTTAGGAAATATAAATTTCCTATTAATCCTACCTTAAAACCATTGATCCAAAAATAAGTAGATAAGATGATAAGTGCTAGGATATTTTTTCTTATAAGGGATTCAACCTAGGTGGATAATCTAGTTCTGGTTAGGAAAAAGAGTAGAAAAATTAGACTGTGCATCAACTTCAAAAATATGAATAAATATTATGAGAAGGATAATTATCCTTTTCCCTCCTCACGTGAGGTAATAAAAACTATAATTTGGTCTAAAATTATGTCTATTTTAGATTTTTTTTTAGGCTATAATCAAGTACTATTCAAATTGAAGGATAGGATGAAAATCACATTTACTATGAGCTGGGGGATATATGCATATATAAAAATTCCATTTGGGTTGATCAAAATTGGAGATAATTATCAAATATCAATGGATCATACATTACAGGGATTGATAGGTAAGTTTATAATCATATACATGGACAATCTCACTATTTTCTCTAAAAATAGAGCTGATCATATCAACCACCATTAGTCCATTTTTGAAAGGTACAAGAAGTTTGGTGTATTATTAAACCCTAAAAAGAGTATATTTAGTGTTATTGAAGGCAAGCTAATAGGACACATTATTACTAAATATGAGATCACGATTGACCTAGATCTGATTTAAGGGATTTCAAAAATAATGTTTCCAAATAACAAAAAAGAGCTCAAAACCTTCTTTGGGAAGATAAATTTTGTAAAGAAATTTATATCAAGATTTTAAAATATTTTTAGGCCCATAAATGCAATGATCAAGCATAATTCCAAAGTGGAGTGGACACCTAAATCTATGAAGTCTTTCCAATACATAAATAAGTTTATTTTGTAAGCCTTAGTGTTGGTAAGCCCAGATTTCACTAAAGATTTCTTTTTTGTACTCATTTGCCTCAAAGCATACTATTGCTTTCATATTTATGTAGAAAATAGAAGAAAGTAAGTATCTTATCATGTTCATGAGCATTAAATTGAAACATGTAGAGATCATATATTCCCCAATTGACAAGTAGATTTTTTTCTTATCAAATCATTTAATAAGTTTACACACTACATCCTATTGAACAAGACCATCACCATAGTACGAGATCCTATTGTCAAGCTTACACCAAGACAAAATGAATTAGGGGAGCATAGAGGTATATGGATGTCAAATTTATAGGAGTTTTATATTGAAATTAAACCTTCTTGGATCATTAAAGGATAAGGCATTATTTAGTTGATGACTAAGCTAGACCCATGCATCACCATTGAATAGGTCCACTAAACACAAGTTCCCTAAGAAGATTGGTATTCAAGCATTATTCATTTCTTATCTCACTATAACATTCCCCTAAGAACTCAAAAGAGAGAAAAAGAGATCCTTGAAGTTCAAATTTTCTCATTATATAATTCATAAAGGAATCCTCTACAAGAATAACTATGAAGGCATCTATTTAAGAGGTGTGTCATGTGAAGAAGTTTGGGATATGTTAATAAATATACATCAAAATACTGGTAGCTGTCATCCATCTAGAAATACTATAGCCCATAAAATACTCATAATAGGTTATTATTGGTTGATGGTCTTTAAGGATGCTCACTTTCATGTGAGTTTATGTCATAAATGCTAGGTCTTGGAAAAAAAGAGAGGTACATGTAGCAATGCCACTACAACCTATGATTAAAGGTACGTCATTCACCCAATGGTAATTAGATTTCATTGGTGTTATAAACCCAAATTCCTTATTTAGGCAAATATTTATGCTAATTGTTATAGATTATTACACTAGATGGATTGAGGTAGTAGACACCAAGAACTCAATAGCCTAAGACACGATCAATTTTCTTGAAGATCATATCATAACCAATTTTGGCACACCTATCTCTTTAGTTTGTGACAATGGGACAACATTTAAATTAGTTGAGTTTACTAAATGGGCCCATAATAATCAGATTATAATTAGATCATATTTTAGTCACTACCTATAAGAGAACAGATTGGTTGAGTCAACCATTAAGAACCTCATAGATGTTATCAAGAAGTCAGCCATAGATAAACCCAGGAAGTGGCATCTCTTACTAAAATATGCACTCTGGGAAAACCATACAAGGTATAAATATGCCCTTAAATCTTCACCATATCTACTAATTTCTTGGAAATATCTAATCATCCTAATCATGCTAAAGTTGCCAACATATTGATTTATGCAAGAATACATGGATCCCAATGACAAAATAGAGTCTATATTTTTGGATATCATTGAAATGGAAGACTCTAATAATGAATCATGGAAAAACTTCAACAAACATCAAGATGCAGTCAAGAGATGGTTCGACAAGAGAGAAAAATTTAAAGCATTTAGGATCTTTGACTTAGTTTTGCTATGGGACAAAGCCCATGAGAAAAAAGGAATGCATGACAAGTTTACCATGTTATGGATAGGATCATATTAGATCCTTGAGATCTTGGGTAATAATACATTCTATTTTAAATATATTTAAGGTGATGATTTAAAAATATCAAGTTAATGAATAGTTTTTGAAGCATTACTTCATGGTTTCCCCATCTGGAGAGGTCTCTAAGTAATGATAGGCATTCTAGTAGAGGTAGGAGTAGGTTAGATTTTATTTATTAGTTAGCTTCATTATTTTAATAATTTACTTTAATTAGAGTATTTTATGTTTTCTAGATTAGCCATTTTTACTTTTGGTAGCTTACTTTACTTTTGTCAGGTGTGTTTGAATTAGGTAATTTTCCTACTTTTTAGGGAACTTTTTTTTTGATTTCATGACAGTATAAATTGATCAATCCTACTATAATCAAATGAAATTTTGGGGTGTTTTGAATCCAACTCAAATCAATGGGTGTTACATACTGTAGTTTAGAATTCTTAATCTAGGTAAGCAATGAGAGAGTTAGCCATGATTATATCGTAAAACTAATGATTCCATCAGGTACATGAAATATACTCCCATAGTTATATGAAAATTTATAAATCTCTCCTTATCCTCTTGGGTAAAATTCACATAATATGGTAATACTTTTTTAAGGTAATAACCATTGACATGGGTAAAAGTTGGTAGGGACATTTTGATTAACCAAAACTTTACTAAGACTAACTCATGGTGGTCACCTTCTTCCCTCTTTTGTTTAAAAAGAATAAATAAATAAATAAAAATCATAATCCAAAAGGTCCAAAATAAAATCAAAGAGGGTTAGGATCTTACATGATGAAATAAGATCATTGTCTCATACATCATGGAAAATATGAAGAAAGAGAAAAGAGGTGGTCAAAGGTATCTCTATCAGGGCTATGGATGCCTAGTTGATAGTAGAGAATTTACCAAGATCCCCAATTTCTATGCACTTATCACCCAATTATAATGAAACCTACATCTCACCTAATATCTTTGCCTAAGACCCTTAGATAAGAGATAGAAAACATTACTTTCCCACACACAGGTCCAAGGTATAAGTGAAGTTAGTATATTGCATGCAATTTTTAATAGTTTATTCTTTTTTATAATTTAATAATTTATTTTAGTAAGGTTCATGGTTGATATTGGGATTGTAAAACCATAGATTCTAGGTTCTTGAAAACTTAGGATTATTCACCCCTATGAGTCTCCATTTGTTGTATTCAACACACCCCACCTTGGTGTTTTTTTAAAAAAGTGGGGACCCCATTTGTTTTTACAAGACGTATATTTTATTTGGGTGTGGATGAGCTTATATTTGAAGGAGCTTGATATTTTGGACATTAATTCATATTCTGATTATGATGCACCTATTTTCATTTGAAAAGACTTATTGAAACTAATATATCGATGAAAATTTGGGAAGAATTACTATGTATGATAGATATTCATATTGACTTATCCATATTCTTTTCATTTGAAAGACTTTTGTTTGAGTACTTTTGTCCTTCAAAAACTATTGGTTCACAAAAAAAATTTAGGGACTTTTCTTCAAATCATTTGTTTTAGTTAGTGATTTTCTCATCGACAACTTTACTTCAAAAAAATTTATCTTTAGAAGGTTTTGATTATTGTAAATGTTTATCTTTGGAAACTTTGGTCTTAAAAAGGTTTTTATTATTTGTAAAGTTTATCTTCAAAAACTTTGGTCTTTAGAAATAAATCAAGAACTTTTATTTCAAAAGGTTTATGATTGGGAACTTTTATATTCTAAAGCTTTACTTCGTAAACTTTCTCATCGATGGATTTCATTCAAAAGTTTTATCTTTGAGAACTTTATATGAAACAATTTCCTCCAAAATGATAATCTCTCTTAAGAGTATTTTATTTTTGAGAACTATTCCTTTAGAGGCTTTAGAACAACTTTATCTAAAGAGCATTTTGATTTCTATGGTCTATTAGGCCTGAAGGAAAAATTTTAATCCCATTACTAAATCATATAATGACAAAAGTCATAAGGAAAAGGAAACACCACGGCACCTTGAATGAGCAAACATCCTACATGGCATGTATACTAGGTCTGGGTGGTCAAGTTCAAATGGAATGAAGGTGAAGAGCTTGTAGACATTGGTGATTAATGGTGTATGAAATAGAATGAATGTATAAATATATAACATCAAGCCCCTAGTCAAGTTTATCTCATTTTATTTTCAAGATCTCAAGCAAACTTAGCCTTCTCAAATATCAAAAGCCTTAGTTATGACCAGAATGACTTGCAACTCATGTAATTTAATTTTTACACCACCATTTTTTAAAGCTTAAATAATACCAGCATCCATCAAACAACCATGGAATCTTCATCTATAACATACAAGGGACCCTCATCACCCTCTAAGTTTTCCATCAAGGACTCTACTGACTATTTAGACATGACTTTTGATGCAATTATGTTCAATGGCCTCTATCCCAATTACTCAACTTTATGGGAGGTTGTAGATAATGTTGATTCATTTGTGTTGGAAGAAGACATCTCATCTGAGGAGAAACAACTTATAGTGGACCTACTCCCATTCAAAATATAGGTCCTTCACTATGCATCTACCAAGTTAAAGATCATGAAATATATAGATTTGTTACGAGACATGTTATTTAAAGGAAAAATTGTAGATGGTGGTTATCTACACTACATAGAAAATAAAATAATTGTGGCATACATGTCTGAAGAAGCATTCATGAGGTTTTAAGTCTCCCTATCCCAGATGTTAAAATTGACTTACATACTATAGTCACTTGGAATAAAATCAATAATGTGGAGATAGTAGTAGGGAAGTGGATTATCCTAGGTGATACATTCACTATCAAAAATAATATTAATAATCCTTTCCATATCACCTAATTTAGGATGGGGATTTGCATAGGCATGACATTAACGAACTGACTCTTAGGCTACCCAAGAGTCCACATCTTGCATCTAGAATGGGTACCCCTCCTAGACCTACTCATTACTTTAGAGATCATGTATGCATTGGGAGAAGTAATTAGTGTTGGTCTACAAGAATAAATTATACACAAAGATAAGAGGACCTAAGGGGGAAATTTTTATATGATGCCATACCTTCTATATGTTATCATGGGAATAGTGTATAGGAATAATGGGGTTCTATGGAACTCTAAACCTGATGTTATCAAGAAAAAAATATGTGAATTTTATTATTTCATTTTCATATATGCATATGTTAGGAATATCACCGTAATAGCAAATGACCTCTACCCTCAAGTTTAGATGGCCATTCATGGCCAGCCTCTAGCTAAGATTTCACCAAACATTACCAAAACACCCACCAATATCAAAGATTACTGGCTCTACCTTGATTATACCATAATCATGGTTGTTGGTCATAGGGTGAAATCTCTTTTGCTTACCAATTTTATTCTTAAAAAGGTGTCCAAATAAGAAAGTGCCTTCTAGATATGGAATGAAATAGATGAGAATCTAACAAAGAACAAGAAAGGTACTTTCCACAGTTATCATATCGTTATTAAGAGGATGCATTATACTTTGAAGAGGCATTTTAGGGAAGCTAGGAATGCGTGGAAAGCATATGCATTATCCACTCTACCCCATAGGGATTGGGACCCCCATGGGATAGTCTAGTAAAAGATCGACAACCTAGGCATACCATATAAACATGATCCATTTGACCATGACTTCATGTTTATTAATGCCAAGGATGATGATGAAGTAAAAGAAAAGAGTAGTGATAGTGGGATTGAGTGAAGACTTATTGAAGGTGATACAATTTTACCCCTTCTTTACACTCAACTAAGCTAAATTCAAGATCGCACTACCAAGAAATGGAGATCTTCTAAATTTTAGAGTGACAGACCATATTAATAGCTAGTAGACGAAAGACAAGATCCTCAACATCCATCAATGGCTAAAGAATAATAATAAGAGTAAGAGAAACTAGATGATGAAACAACTCTTGATGGATAACATGGACAATAGCAAGAGTTAGAAGAGATACCCACTTATACACATAAATAAGAGGAACATACTCCTATAGTTCAATCATATGTTATTAAACTAAGGAGAGTTAAGTAGGAATTAGTACAGGAGTTGACACAAGAAAAGGACAAGTAGGGAAGAGATGGAGATCATTTACTTGGATTCTTCTAATGAGAAATAAATATAACCTATTATGGCAACTTTAATATCCCTAACATCCAATATGACTTTCCTTCATCTTCCCCAATGTGTGACTACTCCACAATCTAGGAAAATGACATGGTGTTATAAAAGGAAACCAAGGGGGGAGAGACCTCAAACCCCATTCACAAAAGAACTTAGAGAGTCACAACCTTTATTCGAAGGTGAGTTAAGTCAAGAGGTGGATAAGGAAGAACTATAACAAGCCAAGGTCTTGAGCTTATTATTACTAAAATCAAAATCACCCCTTAGTAGTGATTCATCTAGTAAGGTTGCTCTCTTCACTACCCCCTTAGGCCTTTTTCCTCTAATTTTATTAATAATTACTTCTACCATTCCATTTCTAGTTGCTTCCAATTTCATTCCTATATAATCACTCTCTATTGGTCTTATTTTCATGCAACTAACCTATACTCTTCTAATTTCCACTTATACTTCTTCCAGCATTACCCCTACAATATCAACTATTGTATTTCCATTCCTTCGATATTCATCCCTTCAACCATAATTATTTCCATACTATCCACCTCTACTTCCACTCTTATAGCCTCCACTTTCATTTCCATAACCATCAGCCAACCCATCACTCAAATAGTTTCTTCCTCTACCCAATTAGGTTCACCATTACCTTATTCAAGACTAATCCAGACCATAATCATAGTAAAAATTAAGAGAACCCCAAAAAGGAAACTAGTCTATGTTATGCACCCCATGCCACAATTTGAGAACATAGACTGGTCCAAAATAATTAATTTGGCCCTCAATTCCTGAACCCTTCACTGAGCCTAAGGAGCATGCACAAATAAAAGTTTAACCATCAGATCTTACAAATCTCACTCATCCCAAGTGGGCCAATTAGTTAGGATCTTTGACTTCTAAGAGGCCCAATCTAGATAATTTTAAGATTTCCACTATAAGCTCATATTTTGACAAAGCCATTACCTTGATCTAAAGGGTCAGAAAAAGAAATATTGAGGATAGTTATAGGAGAGGGTTGATTTTGGATGAAATGGAATAAATTTATTCAATTTCAAAAAGGGAAAATAGGAAGAAGGGTTCATCCTTATATATTGTGAACCTCAATTCCTACATGGATACCCATACCAAGGCAATATTAGCCATCTATCAGGGAATGAAGCTAGCTAAACAAGAACTAGAAGAAGAGTTGTAAACTCTTCTTGGCCAATTTTGGCCCACATATGAGGTTTTTACATGGTTTGATGAAGTAGTGGATAAAAGGCTTAGAAACAAGTCTAAGATTGAAAAATTAAGAAGACCATGAGGTTATCATGTGTTTTGAGCATTCAGAGCATGGACCAAGTTTCATAAAACCTTATAAAATCATCATCATCGTGAAAGAATGATCAAAGGATGAGTTGTACAAATTTAAGGACAAGACCATCACCAGGATGTCATGCAAAAATGAGTGGAATAGCTAACATGTGCATTTAATAAATGCACTTTAGAAAGACATGTGAGACAAAATATTATAGCACTAGGTAGTCCTTAATTCTAAGATCATCTTATGAAATTTTCATTCCCACATGAGCTTTATATCCCAAGTTATGTAGCTTAAAATTTGAACTAGCATCGTAAGACATCTGTTCAAAATAAATCTTGAGAAAAATAACCCATTTTGAGATTAAATTTGATATTTGTGTGAAAATCAATTATAGTTACACAAATGTCATTTGATGGGAGCATGAATGTCAAATTTGATCTCATGAAGTAACCATTGGATTTAAAATAGTGGGTCCTAGCAGATCTAACAATCTACCTTACATCATACATCTTTATCTAATAATTTGAGATGAGTCAAAAGGTTAAGAAAATCAAAAGGATGACACGTGTCATAATCATAAAATATTATAGACTAATAATAGGATCTTGAAATCAATGCATGATTAACATGTGGTGTAAGTGCATAAATAGATAGGCTGACAGTGGATCTTGAGTACAAATGTAGGACTAACATGTGGCACTAGATCAGATAAGGTTGAAAATTCAAGAGTAGGATTAATGGCTCTTGCTCAATCCTATTGATCAATACCAATGGTACGTGGATGAGTCAAAATGTTAATAGTCTAAGTCATGGGTTGATAACCAATAAGGAAAAGGTGAGCTTGGGATATTTTTTATGAAAGTTGATAAGGCATTCTTAGACTTGGTCAAGGTAAATAAAAAGGAACCTAGATCAAGCTTAGATTAGGCTAAACCAAATGGACATCATAAGATCTAGCATCACCATTAAATCTCTATAGGGATAAAATAGGTCTTTCAAACCTAATATAGATAAAGGGTCGATAGTTTGAATGATGAAATGGGACC